>PISX010012877.1:0-58915 GCA_004024625.1 Mellivora capensis
GCAGGGTGCGGCAGGGGGCGCGGCGGGGAAGCACCTGCCCCGGGAGGCGCGGGGTAGAGGCCGAAGGAGGGGCGCGTCCGAGAAGGTCCCCCCTGCGCAGGTACCCTTGTCGCCTCTGCCTGGGGTCGCAGGGAGGACGGGCGGTGGGCTGGGAGCCGGAAACCCCCAGCGAGGCGCGCGCTGAGGGAGAGACTCAGCAGTGCGGGGAGGAAGGGCAGAGTGCGTGAGCGCGGTCCAGCCGGAGGGTGCGCTTCGGGGAGGTAGGGAGCCCAGGCGCCGCCCCTCGCTGAGCCTAACTACGGAGGGCAAGGAAGGGCCTAGGGCAGGCACGGGGCCAAAACCTGCGGGTCAGTGCCTGCTGCCCGCAGAGGCTGTGGCTGGCGCACAGCCTTGACCCGAGAGGCGCCACCCACAAGAACCAGTGCCCGACGCTAAGGGGCAGTCCTTCAAAGAGAGGACATCCCCCACCCCCCGCCGCAGAGGTCTGTAGGGCACCCCCTGCTTAGGGTGGGGCAGGCCCGGAAGAAGGGTCCAGGGCTTCAGAGCCTTACCCCCTGAAGGGGAGGTCAGTAAGACAGCAGAGGACCACAGAGGACAGTCGGTCATCGAGGGGCTGCTGTCCCGCTCGCCAGGCAGGGAGTGGGTTGGCCGCAGAGAGAGCTGCTGTGGTGGGGGAGGGGGGAGGGTTTGCAGGTGATGAACACGGTATGAACCTTCAGGATCCTGCTCAGGGCAGCCCTCTCCTCTGCGCCCACAAGCCAAAACTCTACCTTCTCTCACTGTGGTCAGTTGTCCCAGGCAGTGGGATAAAGGGAAGCCTGGCAGCACCACAGAAGCATTGCCCCTGAGGGGATAGCGATGGGGCCCCCTTCAGGAAAGGGACATCAGAGAATATGCCACCGGCCTCGGCCTCGAGGTCCCCGTTCCCTGACACCTCGGGGACAGCAGGCCGCAGTGTCCAGGCTCCAGGCTGTCCTGAGCTGTGGTCCACAGACACGACAGCCTGGTGACCCCTCATGATACTGATGCTATTCTCGCCCTCAGATAGTCCCCTCCGCTTGAGTGTGGCCTGATCCTGGTCCCTTGCTCGTAACCAACTAAATAAGGCCAAAGTGGCGCTCCTGGGATTGGCTTACAAAAGATGGAGTCTTCCATCTTGCTGGCTGCCACTTTCTTGGCCTGTACACGTTCATGAAGCAAAAGCTGCCATGTCTGTGTTGCAGAGGCCCACGTGGCCAATAGTCAGTGAGAAACGGGGGGCTTTCAGTACAAAAGCGCACAAGGAATGGATTCCTGCCAATACCACGTGTTTGGAGTGGGTCCTGGCTGGGTCAAGCTTCTGGGTGAGCGGAAAGCAGAACTCCTGACCCGCAGCAGCTATGGTCAGCTGCAGTGCTGTGTTTTGATAAGCCAGTTAGTGGCTGGATACACAGCAAAGGGTAAGTTTGCTGGGGCTGCTCATAACAAAGCTGAATGGACCGGGCTGGTGACTGCCAGATCTTCTCACCATGAAGACCTTGGTGGTGGTTCCCTTCCAGTCCTGGAGGCTGGAAGTCCAAGATCCAGGTGTGGGCAGGGTGGTTCTGTGCAGCCCTCTCTCCCTGCCTGTAGATGGCTGTCTTCTCCCTTGTCCTCACATAGTCTTTCTCTATGTGTGTTTGGGTCCTGATCCCTTCTTCCTATAAGAACACCCACAGGCCATATTGGATGAGGGCCCCCTCTGAAGACCTCATTTTATCTTGATCACCTCTATAAAGGCCTCATCTCCAAATACAGTCATAATCCAAGATGCTGACACCTCCTGACAGGACACACCTGGGTGAGGATGGTCGCTGGCTTACAGCAACACTGGGAACAAAAATGCGGAAACAACTGAAGGAGCGACTACATGAATCAAGGTACACCCACATGACGGGAAACTATGCAGTCATTCTGATCCTGTTTGAGGAGAGTGCTCTTGACACAAAAGTGTGCAATGCATGAGCAGACCACCATGGATGGCAAGACCCCCCCCATTTTTATTTTTTTAAAGAAAGATAAAAACAACCCACACATACATGGAAAAGGGATCTGGTCATTAAGTCTATAACAGTGACTCTCTGTGAACAAGGAAATTACAGGTGATTTATATCTTAATCCTTATGCTTTTCTGTATTTTTCAAGTCTTCTGCAACAAAATTGTTACAGTTTGAGGGGGGGGATATAAAAGGATAGGTTTGGGTTTGGAGCTAGAAATGAAAGCTGAGCAACACACCTGTGGTGATCCTGCAGAGAGAGGGGGGAGGTACTTTTTTTTAAGATTTTATTTATTTATTTGACAGAGAGAGAGATCATAAGCAGGCAGAGAGGCAGGCAGAGTGTGGGGGGGGGGGTGAGAAGGCTCCCCGCTGAGCAGAGAGCCCAATGCAGGGTTCAATCCCAGGATCCTGAGATCATGACCTGAGCTGAAGGCAGAGGTGTAACCCATTGAGCCACCTAGGTGCCCCAAGAGGGAGATGTTTAAAGCTCCCAGTGGCCCCCACAGATGGGGTACTGCAGCTGGGGGCAGGCACCCACTCTGAACCAGGTAGGTTCAGAGGTAGGAGCAGGTAGGAGCCCGTGGGGCATGAGGCAGAGCCACAGGGAACAAGGCGAGTGGGCCGGGAGCCCCCAAGGGTACCTTGGTGGCTCCTGCCTGTCTCTTCCGAAGCTTCTTCCAGTGGAGAATGTGATCACTGCATATTATTTTAATTCTATATAAGTACACACTCATACTGCAGAGGACACAGACACAATCATGGCTGGTTTGCACACTCCACATTTGTTCAAATCGACTCCCATATTTACCCCTTTTCTTACTCTTCCTTCCCTCCTACATCTCCAATCTTCCCTCTGGGCTCATTTTCCTCTGCCAGGAAGATACCGTATGGAGTTGCTTTTAGTGGACCTTTTATTGCTGAAATCTCTGTTTCAGTTTTTCAGAAAAAAAATCTTTACTTTGTCTTCATGCTCAGTGGATTTTAGGTTGGGTATAGAATCCAAGGTTGGCAGATACTTTTCTGTGGCAGATGAAAGATTTGGATTTCACTGTCTTCTGCTTTTCGTTCTGGCTGTTGAGAAGTCAGTTGTTGTTTAAAGGTCACTCCTCTGAGCGTGATGTGTCTTTTTTGCCCCTCTGTCTGCTTTTAGCACCTTCTCGCAGTCTTTGGCTCTCATTACTTGCACTGTCCCATGTTTCAGTGTGTATGGAGAGACGAGCCTGCCTCTTGACGGTGACCCCGGGGATCCTGGTCAATCTGTGACGTAGCAGTTGGCTGCCCAGCCCAAAGGGCTCAAAAGTCTGGCTGATACCCATTCTGGAAGTTCTGGAATGCTTGATCCCTGGTGAGAGATGTCTGGGACCAGGATGTTCTTTTCAGCAGCAGAGCCACTGCCCAGAGCCCAAACTCAGCCAGCACTGGACATATAGCCAGGTACTCCCTGTTCCCTTCGAGTCCCTGCAGACACTCATGATGACAGGGAGCATAGACCCACACTTTGACCACATGTGGCTATCAAGCATTTGAAAGGTAATAATTCTGCATTAAGATGTGCTGTTAAGTGTAAATTACACACCAGATCTCAAATAACTTCATACAAAACAATGTAAAGCATCTCATTCTGTGTATACTGATGACATGTAGAGATAATATTTGGGTATATTGGGTTAAACACAAGATGACTCAAAGCAGTTAATTTTTACTTTCTTTTTTTTTAAGATTTTATCTATTTGATAGAGAGAGATCACAAGTAGGCAGAGAGGCAGGGAGAGAAAGTGAGAGGGAAGCAGGCTCCCTGTTGAGTAGAGAGCCCGACACGGGACTCAATCCCAGGACCCCGAGATCATGACCTGAGCCGAAGGCAGTGGCTTAACCCACTGAGCCACCCAGGCACCCCTTATTTTTACTTTCTAAAGATGACATATGTGAGTCACATATTTTATAGGATGGCTGTGGTGTGAGGTCAGCTAGAATCCACCTGGCCCTTTAGGAAGGAGGCCTCACAGGTGGGGCTTGTCCTGGACTCCATTGTCTGCAGGGGGCTGGTTTTGGTCACTCAGTAAAGGTGGTGACTGCCAGATCTCCCCACCATGAAGGCACATTTTCCTCCATAATTAGTAAGTCCTTGGTGGTGGTTCCCTATAGTTCTCTGGACCTCTGAGAATGTCCCGCTACCTGGAAGCCTTCCACCCATGGGTCTGGCATCCCTGGTTGACCCCAGCCTGAGTCATCTTTCAGGCTGGGAGTTAAGAAGTGGTGTCTCTTGCAACTCCCTTGTTTCTTCTGCCCGAAGCTCCTCATACTTCTCTCTGAGGAAGAACTCTCCTCCCCCATATCGCATCCATCCGTTCCCTTTCTTTTCTCCTCTGAATCTTAAAAATTATATGTCATAACCAGTTTCATCATAATTCTTTTGTTGAAGCTCAAATCATCCCCAGTTCAACAGAAGCCCCTTCAAGGTAGCTCCTGTGTCCCTTTGCCATATCCCATCATTCCTTGAGCACTTTCTTGTTTTATGTCACAGCAAGATGCTCCCAGCCCATCCTCCCCTCCTCAAACCTGGAATCAGCCACTTCTCTAAGAAGCCCTGACTCCTCAGAGGAGAGAGTGGTCTTTAGAAGCCAAGAACTGGGAGCCAGGTGTGCTCATCATTGTGGGGGCGTCATTGCTTCTGGGCCTTTCAGAGAACAGAGCGGGGGAATTAGGAGCTTATATTCCAATTCAATTATTTTCATTTTTTCTTATTGTATTAAAATACACAGAACCATTTTAGCCATTCCTAAGTGGACAGTTCGGTGGCTATAGGTGCACATTAATTCAAATTTATACTACAGGACTCTTGATGTCTTTAAAATGCATATTACAAAGAATGTAAAGTCAGAGTATCTCTCATTTTCTCTCTGATCCTGTTTCCTTCTGGTTTATTTCATTTTTTTTTTATTGGTTTATTTCATTTTTGTCCTTGGCTGATTTCATTCCTCTTATCTCTGCCCCCCTTACTATGCTCTTGGTTATAGGCTCTTGGGACCCTGGTAATTTAGTATCCATGAATGAGATGAAGATCTTCTTCAGGATTTTCTTTGGTTCACTTAACTGTCCATTACTCAGATAATTAGAATTAGATGAGATCAAGAGGATGGACCCCCACGACTGGGTCAAGAGAGACCTTGCTTCCCCTTTCTGTTCTCAGCCATGTAAGGACAAAACTGGGAAACACATTTCAGTTGTTTATAAGCTGCCAAGTTCAGGGTGTTCTGCTACAGCAGCCCAGACAGACTTAAGACAGGGCCCTGGTTCTTGATGACTGTATAACTAGACTAAGAACATCGTAAAGTTAAGATCATGTCTTCGATTTCCTGCTAAAAGCTCCAGCCTGGGGAGAAGGGTCAGGAAGACTTCTTAAAGATACCTGACTGGCATTGACTGCTGTGTTAATAAGCAAGGTCTACATGGGGTGTCATCCTCCTTCTGCTAGGACAGCTCTGTTTTTTCCTGAGCAAAACTTCTGACATCCAGTTGTCCCCTTATTAGATGATCAACATTGGAAATTCCACGTCCTATTTAACCGTGCCTTCAGGAGCTGCCGGGCCATGACACAGAACAAGCAGACACACCCCCAGGGCATAGAGTGGGCTCTCCACTGGGCTCCCACAGAGAAGGGGAAGAAATGCGTCCTGATGATAAAGAAGAGTGTTCAGAGAACTTCAGTTAAATACTCAGCTACCTGCAGTTAAGAAGAATAACACATGGCGGGCGCCTGGGTGGCTCAGTGAGTTAAAGCCTCTGCGTTTGGCTCAGGTTATGATCTCAGGGTCCTGGGATCGACCTGCATCAGGCGCTCTGCTCAGCAAGGAGCCTGCTTCCTCCTCTCTCTCTGACTGCCTCTCTGCCTACTTGTGATCTCTGTCTATCAAGTAAATTAAAAAAAAAAAAAGAAAGAAGAAAGAATAACACATGGAAGTCGAAGAGAAAGGAGCCAGAGCCTGGTTGAGCAGAAGGCCTCTGAGATGGGCTCAATTCAGAGTCAGGATATAAGAGAAGGGAATCTTAAGACTTCAGAGAATGAGTTAAAGGGAAATCTTTCTCACTCCACATGCCTCGCTCCCTAGACAGGAAACCACAGACCCAGGAGGGGAGGCAGCACGTGATCCCATGCTGTGTTCAGATCCCCAAGTCCTGACCTTGACGATGCAGCTGAGGTGAGTGCTCACGGCAAGTTTTGAGTCAGCAAAGTCAAGAACAGCACACTCGAGGTTCAGTAGGAGCCTAAGAGGGCGAGCAAAGATTAGAGAGCATGCTCACGGGGACTGGTAAGGACACAGGGAAACAGGACTTCCAAAAACTGCTAGTTATAACAAATCCTGAATTACTTTCCTGAAGAGTAACTTGGCAGCACCCATCAAAAGATGTAAGGACGCCAACCACTTGACTTAGCATGCCCTTAGGAGGGCTGCTCTGGGGACGACATTATTAGATAGGCATTCAAAGATGGAGGCCCAAAAATGTTACTGAAGCAATGTTAATATCGAAAAGATGAAACAACGTCGACATCCAACAACAAGGCAGTAGTAAAAGCGTTTGTACCTTGTGTATTAGAACAATGCCAAGGAGCCATTAGAAATGACACATTCAGGAAGACATGGGGAAACGGGAAGCCTGCACGGTGTTGGGAGTGCAAGCTGCTGCAGCCGCTCTGGGAAACAGTATGGCATTTCCTCAAATAACTAAAAATGGAACTCCCGTACGACCCAGCAATTCCACTTCTGGGTCTTTACCTGAGAGAACTGGAAGCAGGGTCTCAAAAGAGGTATTGGTACACTGCACACAGCAGCATGACTCACGGCAGCCGAGGGCCGGTCAGCAGATGAACGATGAGACACAGCGGGGTCCATCCACATGGCCGAGTGTGGGCCAGCCTTTAACAGGAAGGGGATCCTGACACCTGCTAGAACACGGAGGAACCTTGGGGACATTACACGGAGTGAAATAAGCCAGTCACAGAAGAACAAATACTATATGATTCCGTTTATAGAAGGTTCCTGGGGGAAGTCCAATTCAGAGAGACAGAAAGGAGATGGTGGGCACCAGGGGCCTGGGGGATAATGGACAGTTAGTGTTGAGGGAGGACAGAGTGTCAGATTCACAAGATGACAGATGGTGGGGATGGCTGCATGGCCACATCAATGTACTTAATGCCACTGAACTGGACACTTAACAATGTTAAGAGGGTAAATTTTATGTATATTTTACCACAGGAAAAAGAAAAAGAAACTCTTTGTTTCTAATGAAACTCTTCACCAAGACAAAAATCTAGCTTTTGCTGAAACTAACAGGGACCTGTTAGACATTTTTGGTAGGAGAGGAAATTTTTAAAAGTTTTCAGAAGGGTAGGGGTGCCTGGGTGGCTCAGTGGGTTAAGCCTCTGCCTTCGGCTCAGGTCATGATCTCAGGGTCCTGGGATCAAGCCCCGCATCGGGCTCTCGGTTCAGTGGGGAGCCTGCTTCCCCCTCTCTCTTCTTCCCTTCCTATCTGACTGCTGCTCTGCCTACTTGTGATCTCTGTCTGCCAAATAAATAAAATCTTTAAAAAAAAATTTTCAGAAGGGTAATTTGTTCACGTGGGTATGTAACATATATTCTTTTAAAATGCCCACACATCTTTTTTAGAGTATAACTGTGCTTTATTTTGGGAAACAAATAATTTTCATAGTGTGATGTTTATTTTTATCTTAATACTATACAGACATCGTCAAAAGAACAAGTCAAACACAGTGCTATGGACAAGAGTTCTCCTTCGGCCCACTGCTGCCCATCCCAGGGGAAATGCCTGCCAGACAGAGCCACTTTTAATCCCTTTAGCTCTTTCCCATAGGGTTTATGCCAACTGTTTATATACTTCTTTTTTTTTTTCTAAGATTTCATTTATTTATTTGAGAGAAAGCAAGAGCAAGAGAGATGACAGAGAGAGAACAAGAGGGAGGAGACCCACCACTAAGCAGGGAGCATGATGTGGGGCTCGATCCCAGGACCTTGAGATCATGACTGGAGATCAAGGCAGACGCTTCACTGACTGAGCCCCCCAGGCACCCCTGTTCATACATTTTAACCAAGGGATTCCCTGCTACAAATCTACCCTAAAAATATTATCACGGATGTGCACAAACATGTAGGTACAGGGCTGTCCATCCCATGGGTATTTCTAATAACAAGGAAGCTGGAAGCAACAATTGTTTGGATTGTTTGATAACTATTGTCCTAAATGTGCAGTAAAAGATTAAGGAGACATATATTTAAATGAAATGGCAAGAAATATGGGGCGCCTGGGTGGCTCCGTGGGTTAAGACTCTACCTTCGGCTCAGGTAATGATCTCAAGGTCCTGGGATCTAGCCCCACATTGGGCTCTCTGCTCAGCAGGGAGCCTGCTTCTCCCTCTCTCTCTGCGTGCCTCTCTGCTTGCTTGTGATCTCTCTCTCTGTCAAATAAATAAAAAACCTTTAAAAAATAAATAAATGAAATGGCAAGAAATAAATAAATACAGATTACATAAATATAGAATAAAATGCTGATAGAATAGATTATCTTTGAATAATCGCTGATACTAAAGATGAATTTTTCATTGTGTACGCTTTAATTTCAAAACTCTCCTTAAAAAATATGTGCTTGCTTCTAACCAGAGGGGGAAGACAATGACAGATTAATACATGAAGGTGCCAGCTTGTAAAATCCTTTCCCAGATTCGCTGTCTTACGCTTCCCTTGAGCATGGGGGCACTCAACTCAGACTAGCTTAAGCAGAAAAAAGCAGGGGGGTGGGTGGCAAAGGCCTTCACTGGTTCCTGGAGCACAGGATGGGCACAGATGGGCCCCCCCCAGACTCCTTCCCAGCCAGGGCTTGGCGGGCGGGGGCCCTCCACCCTGTGGTGACCGGGCAGGGACCGGGCAGATAAGTGCACCACTGCCCCTGTGTCCACACTGGTAACAGAAGGTCTGAAAAGTCTTTGAATATAAGCAGGTGGTAGGAATACAGGTGATTTCCATTTTCTTTAAACCTGCCTGCATTGCTCAGGGTGAGCATGTATTAGTTTTCCACAATTCCCGACAGATTTACTGAGCGGGTAGCACATACCAGACGTTCTACTAAATGCTTGATGAAGGCCTTGGGTCTCCGTCCCCACCTCCTGCTGTCTTCAGACCTTGATGAGGCCCCCATCAGAAGAGAAGCCATCCCTAAAATAAAGGCCCGAGCCCCAACGTCACTCTTCCCTCTCCCCATCCGGGTACAGAGCAAGCTGAGGATCAACTTCTGTTGGTCTCGAAGGGCACGACCCGCGGTGCTTCCCTGCAGAGCCTGGCCCCAGCACTCTTGCCCTCCAGAAGCCTGGAGCACACGTGCAGACGACACTGGCACTCCCTGAAGTGCCATCTGGGTTCTCGTGGCTGGAGACTTGCGGTTGCAGGACAGCAACACTGAACCCACGGCACTCCCTGAAGTGCCATCTGGGTTCTCGTGGCTGGAGACTTGCGGTTGCAGGACAGCAACACTGAACCCAGGCACATGGCTGACCCTGGCTCACACTCTGGCACGCAGCAGTATGGCAGGGTCTCCAATACAGACCAAGTCCTTACTGTTTGGTGAAAGTTGCAGAGGCCTGGCTTCTCACACCGCCCCGCTGCAGGCCTCGTACACACAGATCCAGGAGCAGCTCGGGTTCTGCACCTCGGGGCCACCTTCCCACAGAATCTACAGACCACCCCCCCATCTTCACAAGGCCTGCGGGTGCCAACACCCCTCCCTAGGCAACAGAGCCCACATTCCCACCATGGGGAAGGGACTCCACCTTCCTCTTCTGGCAGCCCTAGCTGAGGGAGTTACTGACCCCGGAATCCTGACATCCCTTAGCCTGTGTGGGAAGTGAGCTCCTCAACTGCTAAGCACCCATCAGGGCTGGAGAGGGGGCTCCTTGCCCCCAGCCCAAGCACAGGGGGCTCCCAGCCCCATCTTCCCCTGTGCTTCAGTCCAGGAGGCAGCACACAGACCCCCAGGCTACCGACAGCCAAGCCCTGGCCCGGGGTCCTGCACACACCCTCTCTCAGCCCGTGCCCAGGAGTGCCACAAAGATATACACACAGGAACATGCACACCTCACCCACGAGAATCTCGGTGAGTGAGCAGATGTCAGTGTGGATGCAAACGGGCCAAGACCTTCTGGGGAAAGCAGGACTCTTCCTGCCTCCTACCACGCTGGGCACCGGAGGACACTCTAGGGGGAGGAACAGGACCCTTGGCCCTGGACACTGTTAGGCTGATGCCCCAGCCTACTCCTCCCCACCTCTGTGGGCACACGTGGGACTTGAGCCCCCGCCACTCAATGTCCACACTGGGGGCTCCTGGGCACCGGGGCGGTCCTCAAGTGCCCTTTCCTACAGCCCAGCTCTGGTGCCAACACGACTCAGGTATGAACACAGAAATCTGCAGACGCACATGGCCCATGTTAGGCTGTGACACATATTTATTGCGGCTCCAGACAGGATGGAACACTGAGTGTGGGCTTCTTGGCATGGGGTCGGGCTCTGCGGCTATGGTCACAGACTGGTGGGCAGCTCTTCCTTCTCGCTGGGACCACTGCTAATGCAGCCCTGCAACATGGCAGAGCGCGGGGTCAGTCACTCAGCCAGCGTGCGCCCCTCTGTTCCCTGGCAGTGGACGCGAGAGGTGACAGCCATGGGGCGGGGGCACTGACACTAAAGTTGACTTCCACACTTCCTCTCATGCCCCCCACGGTTCGGAGGATGCTCAGCTCACATGCACACGCACACACACACACACACACACACACACACAGTGTCTCAGATTTGCTTTCTCTGCTGCACACTCAACGCTATTGCAGGACCTGAGCTGAGTGCTGTAGGGGAACGAGGGCAGTGGTCCCACGTGGCTCAGCTGGCAGCATGCCATCCACGGCTGCAGAGTCCCCGTCCGGTGCCCCCTGCACAGGTCGAGCCTGCGCAGAGCATGTCCGGGCAGGACTTCCTGAGCACGGGGAGCCCGGCTGCCAGGGAGACCCAGGCGCGAACCCACACCTGGCCCCTGTTCTCCGAGGAAGTATGGTCCCTGTGGACACACCCTCACAGACCTTCCCCGCCTAAGGTTTGCTTTTCATACTGAACAAAGATGGACTGAAGGTTAGTGGACAACCACAGGGTACGAAGCAGGGTGACGCACTCTTGTAGGGAGAGACAGTTCACTAGGAAAAACATGCTAAGCCTCCTGCTTCCACATCCCGTGTGAGAGAGGCCTGCGACAGGGCAGCGGCCAAGTCGGAGCAGGAGGGCGGTGATCGACATGACCCAGTTGCTCGTGACCGGTCTACGCGACCCCCAGAGCTGTTTGTCCTTTGCGTGTCAGAACAGGGTCTTCATACCGACAGTAAACGACATAGTGAGGATTTTTCTGGTGGGGCTCAAATCGCACCATAGGGTGAGAGCTCTTAAGTTATGTGACATGTCTTAATAAGAAAGCTGAGAAAAGAAAGTTTTTACCTTGGTGAAATATTTCTCTTCTTTGAACACCTCCCATTAAAAAAACCCCGACATAACAGAATGCTTGGTACCCTTACCCCTCTCCTGAAGAGTCTGTAGAAGAAGCTTCTCTTTGTTTTGGAAACCGGGTGTCGTGTTTTCTCTTCTACATTCAACACCATATTTTCTTCAGGCTCCACATCATTGATGTCCTTAAAACAACCCGATTCGATCATCTGTGTCCATGTAAGAGGAGAACAGAGAAGGAGAGGCACCACGAGGTCAGTCCGCCACGTCCCGCCCTACACCCAGCTCAGGGCACAGGGAACGCAGCCTCCTCCTCCCCCCTCCCAGGGCACCCCCAGAGCTGGTAAGAGATGGGTGCCGGCCAGTCCCACTTCGAAAGTGGGACCCAGGATGGCGAATTTTCCCTCTCCTATGCAGGGACTGGGACAGCACCAACACACATGTGTGCACACACGCGTGCACACACATGCACACGGGCATGCACAACTCTCTGGGCGCCGTACCCAGGATAAACTGGCAGTACCTCGTTCTGCCAGGGGATGGAGACACAGCCCGTAGCAAACTGACTGTAGAATGTGTCGTCAGCGGTGTCCAGGTAGACGCCTCTCACCGTGGAGAACTGCTCGATATCCACGACATCCTTACAGTAAATGGCCTGTGGCTGTGCACCAACAATGAAGAGGCATTGGCCTCTGGGATTACTGGAGTCCTTCTCCGTCTCCTTAGTGACTAAGAATGCCGCGGGTGTGAAATGGACTCATTCACATGTTTGAAGCCTTTCCCTCACTCTCAGGAGCTCTCCTGGGTCACAGACCCTGTGCACGCCCTCTGGCCACAACCCTCCCGAGGCCCTCCCTCTTCCCTCTCCTGCAGTGGAGAATGCATGACAGGCCAGGGAGGGGAGAAGGGCTGTTGGACCCATGGCCTCCTTCACATGACCTGCCCCACGCAAAGTCTAAGTGAAAAAGGGCAGGTCCCGCTTCTTGACCTCCTGTTGGAGTTCACCTAGTGGCCTCCAGCCGCTCCTCCTCTGGGACAGGAGTACCTGCCTGCAGCACCCACCCTGGCCCTGCGGCCCTCAGGGGCAAGCCAACAGGGAGTGTCCGAGCCTGGGCCACGGCCCCCTCTGTGCAGCCTCCTGTGCTCCTGGAAATCAGGAACAAAAAACACAGGAGTCCAGCTACCAGCCCAACCATGATCGTGCAAGAGGCACCCGGCAGTTCGGAGAAATGCCCTGCCCGCCTGCTGGAACCTGCCCGGTCCAAGAGGGGACATTCCGTAGGCCACCAGTCGGCACATCTCTGAGCAGCTGTCCCATTCAGTCCCCACACAGCAGGGCCATGGAAGCAAGTGGGGGCCCCACTCAGGAGACAGCCAGGGGAAGGCTGGTGAGGACTGCACCCAGGCTGAAGGCCAAGAACCTCATCCTGCCCCCCACCTTGGACAAGACTGCCTGACCTATGACCTCGGGACTTCCCTGTCTGCGGGCCCCCACGGTTCCTCTGGTTACGTTCAGTAGAATACCCAGAATGTCAGCCCCAGGGCGGCAACCTGGCAGGCCCTGCCCTAGGCCTCCGAGCACAGCAAGGGGAGTCATTACCACTCCCTGGGGAAGACTGCTTTCCCTGCTCCACTCAGACCCCACCGCCCCTGTCAAGTCCCTGGGGTGCAGCATCCCCATCCAGGGGTTCACTCTGTGTGTCCTTTGTTCGCGGCCTGTGTCTGCAGGCTGGAGCGAGTGTCACAGCAGCAAGACCTTGCTTTCTTGTGCCCCCTGGGGTCCTCACACCTCAATCTGTGCCTAGGAGGTGGTAGGCACTCAGTAAATATGTCATGTGTGAACTGATTCAAAGGAAGGCGGTACTACCACAACACACGGAATCTAAAAACATAGTCAGGCCCGACTTGTACAACTAGGGATGTTTTTATCGTACACCTCAGTTCCATCATCTCCTGCAGAATTATCTCCACACTTCTGTAATGTGCCGGTAGTGTGTTAAGGAGAGAGTCCAGACTGCTGTCTGTGCATTTCTGCCTTGCTCAATAGGAATTTCCTGCCTGCAGGTGTTCCCACTGAGCACTGACCCAGCGGGGGCCCTGTGCTGAGCACACGGACACCGCCCTTGAGTCGGCCCCACAGCAGGCTCACAGGAAGCTCAGTGATCCCCAGGACTCCCTGTGGACAGCGTGGAGCCCGCACCTTGGAGGCACAGAGAGGGGAAGGGCTTCCCAGACTAAAGAGGTGGGCATGGTGGTGAGGACACAAGATAGAGGACTCTGTCACACAGAAGGCCTCCAGGGCCCGGCGAGGAGGGTGTGGGGTGGTGCCGGGGCTCTGAGCACGGCAGAGCCAGGATCGGCTGCCAGAAAGGCCTGGGGGGACCTATGAGGATGGTGTGATGAGTGGCTGGGGGCTGGGAGGGAGCACCCGAGAAGAAGCACAGCCGGGCGGCACCCGTGGTTCTCTATCTGCTGGAAAATCACAGGCTTCATGGAGCCATTTTCTTGGACACCTTGCTCCTGTCTGAGCAACATACTTACATCAGGACAGAATGGTGGCTCTAACATATTTGCTTCCAGCCTCTTGAAGTTAATGTCCTTAAACACAGGGTGAGCCTTCACTTCCACTGCTCCTGCCTTGCTGCCCAGCCGTTGTTTGGGATTCTTGGTGAGTAACTGTGCAAGAGGCAGAGATGGAGTCAATTTAGGCTCCTAGGATAGGAGAGAGAACTCGGAAAGTCTCCATAATAATAAGCAAAGAATCAGGGGTAGCAAAGAGTGTCTCTCTCTAAAAAAGTTACTCAAATTTCTCTTTTTTTAAAGGTTTATTTATTTGAGATAGAGAGTTTGAGCACAAGCAGGGAGAGTGGGAGAAGAAGGCTCCCCACTGAGCAGGGAGCCCAACGTAGGACTCGATCCCAGGACCCTGGGATCATGACCCGAGCCAAAGGCAGACAGACGCTCAACCGACTGAACCACCCAGGTGCCCCAAAGTTACTTAAATTTCAAAGATTCAACCAAACTTCCTTAATTCAAATTTCATGAATTTAGAATATATGACGTTTCAAAAAGGAGTGGAAACTAATATAATAGCCTTTGAGCTACCAATAAATAAAGGTCAGCTAGGTAAATCCCTTAAGGCAAAAGTTCCAGCCATGTAAAAATGACGGGGCTCTTTAAAAAGAAATACTAACTGTCAAGAACTTCACAGATACCATTTTATTTTATCCCATTTTTTAAAGGTTTTATTTATTTGAGAGAGAGAGAGCACAAGGTGGAGGAAGATCAGAGGGAGAAGTAGACTCCCCGCTAAGTAGGGAGTCTGAGGTTGGACTCGATCCTGAGACTCCGGGGTCATGACCTGAGCCAAAGGCAGATGCTTAACCAACTGAACCACCCAGGCGCCCTCACAGATACCATTTTAATGCTAAGTTACGTTTACAATTAGAAGCTATTTTAATCTACTCAAGTAGATCTCTAAGGAGCTCAGATGAGACAAAAATTTGGCAAATCAAGTTTTAGAAATTATATATTCTTAAAATGAACAGACAGTATTTCTTTTAAGAGTATTCCTTACTCATACCTTCATAAGTTTCACCAAATAGGCCCTCGTCCACAGTTATCATCAGTCCAAGGGGTTTGGCTGTGCCCAAAGCAACACAGGATAGGTGTGGCCGGGAAGCTGCCTTACCCTGGCAAGGAGCTTTTAGCACAACACAGGCCGGTCAGTGCTGTTGCCCAACAGCTGTGCGAAGGACCTGCCAAGCCTAAGCATCTGGCCACTCAGAGAGAAGTCTGCTCACCCTGGCCTTGCCTCACGGCCCGCACCCACTGGTCTTCTGTAGAGAAACCAAAGTCGCAGGCACAGGGCTGAGCACATTCTGCATCTGGCGCGTGTGCACTGGCCTGCACGCACCTGCAGCCATTGCTGGGTGGACTCTGGATGCAGCACACACCCTCCCCTTCTCACCTCCTTGATGGTACACATACCATGCCCTCTGTCTAGAATACCCTTCGCCTGGCCGTGACACCATCACCTGGGTGAGTGCTCAGGGCCAGTCCTTCCTGCAGGACCCAAGCCTCAGAGGCAGGGCCGTGGGACTCCCACTGGCTGCTGTAGCCCCTGCACCTCACCAGGCAAGGGCTCGACAAGATTCGCTCAGTGGGGTCTTCTTGGCATGCTTTGCTCATTAAAAACAGATCTGAGAATTCCGTGTGATGCCAAACACAATCCCAGCGTCTCAGGGGCTCTAGGACTCCATCATCAACCCTGTTGCTGACACACACCCCTTCGGAAGGCCTCGGACTTGTGATCAGAACACCTGGGTTCAAGTTGGCCCATTGACACTCCATTATGGGATGTCACAGAAATCACACTCTAAGGGCGCCTGGATGAGTCGGTTAAGCCGCCAACTCTTGATTTCAGCTCAGGTCATGATCTCAGGGCTGGGGGCTCTGTGCTCAGCGGGGAGTCTGCTTCTTCCTCTTCCTCTACCCCTCCCCACACTCATGCACACCCACACTCTCTCTTTCTCTCTCTAAAATAAATAAAATATTTTTTAAAATCACATTCTTAATTTTCCAACTGTGAGGCTAAGAAAACCCCTTAGAAGTCCACTCTGAAGGTCAGATTAGATAACCTATCAAAGAGCTTTCCAAACTACAGACAGGTGTTCACACGTCAGGCGCCGCTCTGGCCGCCTGTTTGGGTCCATGTAAAGAGCCGGCTAGTTACACCCACTCCCGCATCAGCCCTTCCCGGTGAGCCTGTGAGGACGAGGCTATCACCATGCACACGTCAGACAAGAAACCAGAGGCTGGACACGGAAGTCGGGCACGGGGAGCTGAGATGTGGCCCCTGAGCTCCGAGGCCCAGCCCTGGTTCTCACTCAGGCACTGCCTGCCTTCCCTAGCACCCTAACCAGAACACAGCATCTCCCCATCCTGAAAACCCTTGAGCCCTTGTTTCTCTTTTGTTAATGGCACCCCTCAAATTCTGCTTTTTCACTATAGTTATTTTTCGTGTTTGTTCTTGGCCTGCCATTGAACTGTGACCTCCTTGGGGACAGGCTTTACTTTCAACTTCTATCTTCCTGTAGCCCTTATCAGAGTATCCAGCAGGTGGCCAGCATGTGGTCGAATAGCAGCGTGGCCCAAATGCTGTTAACCTTGAAGGAGCTGGCTAAGCACCGCCAGCTCCATGCAGAATGAGCAGGAAGGAGGGAAGGCCAGCCTGGTCCCCTGGCTTGTGACAGGCCACTAACACTCATCACTCCACCTTTGGCACCAACAGGGAAGGGGAAACAAAATCTCTATGTCCCGCCACCAACAGCTCACCTAAGTTACTGACATTTTCAGTAATGGGTACAGCAGCTGCAGGTTCCAGCAGGCACCCACTTGGGGACTTATGGCCTGCCTCTCTGTGGCCTCTGCCCCCACCACCCACTCCACTCTCCCCCTTGACTCTTCATGACCAGCCAGCCCTGCTTTCCTCTCCGTGTGCTCCCAACTCTCCAACTCTGGTGAGAGGGGCCATGGCTCCAACAAGAAGTGCTCACACCTTTGCCTCCAGCCTCCTGACTCTGTCCTGAGCCCCTCTTCCACATCCTCCCATAACCCACCATGATTCTGGCTCCCATTGTTCAACCACCGCTCTGACTGCCGCCAGCCCCACAGCCTCCGTCCTCTTCTCCCCACTGTGACATGCAGCCTCATGGGGCCCTTAACGCATCCAGGAAAATGGGAGACACATGGCAGCCCATCAAGTTGGGGTGTCTATCATGACCACGACCCCTGGCAGCCAGTTAAAGAGGAAGAAACAAAGAAATATGGGCAGAAGGAAAAACCTCACTCTTCCTAAGAAACAAGGTTCTGTTTGATCTTCAGTTTCACAGGAAATGAGTGACCTTGGCACCACTCTTCCCTCTCAGGAGAATCTTTTGAGAAATCAAATAAGGTACTTCTCCACTTTGCTTCCATTGGTTGGAAGCCCGATCATGTCATTTCCCGGTGAGGACCAGTGCAGAGACTGTTAGTGGAAACAACCCCATAAGCTAGGGGTTCCACGCCGACCTCCCCAGAGCTCGACCCACCATCTTGCAGAAGGACTTGGCATCCTCTGAAAACTTCTCTGAATACTGCTCGGTGTCCTTCCTCACTCTTCTGTCCACCTCCTCTCGCTTGACTTTCTCTTTGAATTTTCTGAATGGAGAATGTCCCTCAATCATTTCATACATCAGACAGCCAAGTCCCCACCAGTCAGGACTAAATGTATAGTGTTCATTATTGATAACTTCAGGAGCTACATAACAAATACAGGGAAATTTAAATTAAATTTTGGTTTTAAATTTTCTTGTAATTAATTCCAAATAACACATTATAAAGTTGATGTTTGTTACAACATGAACCCTGGAAATGTGTTAAGAGGCAGAAGACAGAAGGCCCAAGAGTGTGAGATACTATTTACATGAAGCAGGCAGAAGAGACAGTCCGTGGAGACAGAAAGGGGGTGAGCAGCCACAGGCCCGAGGCTGGAGGGATGCTCATGGGCCCGGGGTCTCTTTCTGGGGGTGGTGGTCGCACAGCTCCGTGCACATGCTGATATCCACTCATGGGTACACGTCAGAGTGGTGGATTTTAGACCATGTCACTTATAGTCAACAAAGGGGTCACAGGAAACAGTCTGGGCTATCCCCAGAAGCATCCCCATCCCCAGGGCATGAAATGAGCAGGCACAGAGCCACACCCACGGGTGCCCCAAGGGCACCGACCCCTGCAACAGGTGGGGCAGGGATGTGACTGCAGTACTCTGCAGAGGCCCTCGGTGTCCCTCATGTCAGAGGCCATGCCTGGTCAGGCTGGCACTGCCAGGTAGGGAGCTGACCCCACACCAGGGCCACCCAGTCACAGAGGCTTTGCAAGAACCAGGGAACCATGGGTGCGGAAGTACCTGGAGAGACAGGTGAGCCCAGGACAGTGGCAGCAGAAGAGCGAGGGCCCCATCCTGCCCTGATTCTGCCCTCACTCAGCTGCATGACCTCTGCCGGCCTTACCCCGGTCTCTGTAAGACAGGAGGGCAGACAGGAGGACTCCTTAGGAGTCCCAGCTCTGGCCGGGTACAAACTTCCAACACCCATGCTCCCTCCAAGGGGCTTAGAACTTCTCTGTGCTGTGAGGACGTGGGCACCCCAAGACAAACCGCAAGTATCCAGAAGCAGCCATTCACGTACCCATGTAGCCGACAGTCCCCACTCTTCCTCGGATGGTCTCCCCTTCCGGGATCTCCGTGGCCAAACCCAGGTCTGAGATCCGGATGTGCCCTGTGTCCAAGCATATTACAAACCACAGGGGTAATGCTGACACATTCAGGACAATAAACAGTAGAGAAAAAATCTAAAAATTACATCTAACTTCTCCACAATTACTAAAATACTATACAGAGCGTTCGGGTCCACTAACACAACAAGAAATTAGATTTATAGCTGGTTACTAATCAGGAAGCCCCTTACCCATGACAATCACTTGGTAAGATAGAAGCTTTGCATTTATTATTTAATTTCCTATAAATACCAGAGCCACAAATAGAACTATAATGAATAGCACATGAACTACACAAGAGAAAATAAGCACTTTCTGTCAGAATACCAATAGGCTTATATACAGGAACAGCAAATGAATAATAAGGAGCTTTTCTCCGAAGAATAAATCATCATAGTAAAATCATAAATAAAATCAAGGAAACTCACTGAAAGATTTGTTATGTTTTAATGCCTTTATATAGAAAGATTTAAGTAGTTACTAAATTCAGTATGAAAATAACAAATTATATAAAACTTTCTTTTGAGAGTCTGGAAGGATAAACCAGCCCTGGAGGCAGACGCCCTGCTCACCTTGTTGGCCATGTGTCTCCAGCTCCTGACACCCTACCTACATATAGTAGGTGCTCAATAAATATTGAAGAAATGAATGAACCAACCAATAAGTATGTGCTCAACACTGAAAATCCACAACATGCCATTCAAGGCACTGATTCTGCTTTAATACAGGCTGCATTATGCCTCAGACAGGAAAATTGACCTTGTCCTTTGCACAGCGGTACTGAGTCCCGTTACTCCCAGCCGAGCGCCTGCACTGGGGGAGGCACGAGGCTAGAGCCCTGGGAGCGGAGTCTGGAACCACACAGCCTGGGTTTGAGTCCCAGCTCTGCCATTGGTCGGTGTGTCTAAGTTTCCTGCTTTCATAAAGGAAGATTTCCTCAATAAGTCAGATTTCCCATATGTTATGTTTGAGTACTGGCATGTTATGAAATTTTAAGTATCCTTTCTTATTTTTCTTTTAAAAGGTGATTTTTTTCCACTGAGAAATGAAAAGTAAAACTACCAACAAACTGACAAGAGACTCAGTTTGAGAATACAGTCTGTGGCTGGGGTCCTGGGGCACGGGGTGCGCACACAGACCAGCACAGCTCCACCTCAGGGAATTTCACAATGTTTGCAAAGCCCATGTGAACCTATCCTTCAACCTCACACCCCTCCAGGGACATGCAAAAAAAGCAGGAAATGACATGCCCAGAGGGCCAGGCGTGGCCCCACTAAACTGGAAGAACAGAGGGTTAGAACAGCCCGATACCAGTTCAAGCCAGTCCATCCACAGGCAGCTGGAAGAAACAAGCAAGATCTCCATTCAGTGTTGTAGATGAGTCTATGTTACATATTTCAAAAGCAGAGAAAAATACTGTAATGATGCAAATTCATTAGGAGAAAAAAGTCACAAATGTGAAATGAAGAAATATAATGAGAATTAGAAATATCAATATGAATCCATGATGAATATTTATTTTATTTTTTTAAAAAGATTTCATTTATTTATTTGATGGATAGAGATCACAAGTAGGCAGAGAGGCAGGCAGGGCCGGGAGAGGGGGCGGGGAAGCAGGCTCCCTGCTGAGCAGAGAGCCTGATGTGGGGCTCTATCCCAGGACCCTGATATCCTGACCTGAGCCAAAGGCAGAGGCTTAACCCACTGAGCCACCCAGGCGCCCCAATATTTTCTTTTAAAAAGGCAACAACAGATATGTTCCAGAAAAGGCCGGGGAAGAATGGTGAGCAGGGCAGCAACGGCACCTGGCTCCACCCCGGGGCTCCCCACACACCAGACCCCTTGGAGACATGGCTGACTCCAGGTCTCCGTCATTGCATGTACAAGGTTATCCTGGAATATCTTCAATAAGAAACAATAGCGAAAACAAGGAAATCATGAGAGGCTACTGGACATCCATTGGACAAAGAAGGGACAAGAAACATCGTAAAGAATAATTACTCCAATGGATTAAACCCTATCAAATCGTTAAAATCCATACATTTATTAATGATACCTAAACAGAATAAAACAAAAACCTCCTTGATCATCTTGGAGAATGAAAGCGAACTAGCACAATCTCCTGGAAAGCAGAAATAAAAGGAAGCACTCACATATTTCACCTGCTTTTCTTGAACCAACAGGTAAACAAAGAAAGCTCTTTTTTACAGATGGGTCTCAACAATTACGGGCACCATGGAGGGCAGAATTCGAATGCCCCAGTGAAATGGTGTATCTTTTTTTTTTAAAGATTTTTATTTATTTATTTATTTGACAGACAGAGATTACAAGTAGGTAAGAGAGGCAGGCAGAGAGAGAGGGGGAAGCAGGCTCTCTGCAGAGCAGAGAGCCCGATGTGGGGCTCGATCCCAGGACCCTGGGATCATGACCCGAGCTGAAAGCAGAGGCTTTAACCCGCTGAGCCACCCAGGCGCCCCTGAAATGGTGTATCTTGATACTGATCCTTCATCCATTAAGTGAAAAGCTGGTGGGAAAATGGATAATGGAGAGATCAGGCTGAGCAAGGAGTGAAACCAGTCATCACTCTGAACACCGTAAAAGGAGAGACGCTCAGTCCTCACATGCCTCCTGATGTCACACAACAGGAAGGACACACCAAGTATGCTCACCAGAAATCAAACTTGGGCCAATTCCAGCCTCCAGACGGAACCACCTGCTTACCGGAAGAATAGGGGAGGCAGGGAACATGTTAAATCCAGCCAAATCCACAAGCCGGGAACTTCTCTAGGGCAGGTGTCTATGTTCTAGCCTGCCAGGGCTGCCATTACCAAAGTGCCGGAGCTGGGGGCTGAAAGGACAGATGTTTATTTGCAAACAGCCCTGGACACTAAAAGGGTGGGCCTCTCTGCCCGGCGTGTAGACCACTGTTCTTGCCCGGTGTATTCACAGCCTCTTCCCTCTGTGCCCGCCTGTATCCCATCTCCTCCTCTTAGGAGAACACCAGTCATATGCAATTAGGACTCTCCCTAGGGACCTCATTCAGCTGTAATCACATCTTTAAAGACCTCCATTCCAAACACGGCTGATCCTTGAACACCATGGGTTTGCACTACATGGGTGCACTTACACACACATTTTTTTCAGTACAGAAGAGCACTGTGAATGCATTTGCTTTGTTCTTCCTTGTGATTCTCTAACATCTTTTATCTAGCTTATGTTATTATAAGAATACTGTATATAATATACATAACATACAGAATATGTGTCAATCGACTGTTTAATGTCATCAGTAAGGCTTCTGGCCAACTGTAGGCTACAGTAGTTAAGTTTTGAGGAAGTTGAAAAGTTGTATGTGAGGGCACCTGGGTGACTCAGTTAAGCATCCATTTCTTGATTTCAGTTCAGGTCATGATCTCAGGGTTGTGAGATCGAGCCCGGTGTCGGGATCTGCCCTCAGTGAAGTCTGCTTAAGACTCTCTCTCTCTCTATCTACACCTCCCCCCTCTCCAGCTTCCTCTCTCTCTCTCTCTCTCTCTCTTAAAAAAAGGAAAAGTTATGCGGATTTTTGACTGCATGGGGAGCTGGTCTCCTTAATCCCCACATGGTTCAAAATTCAGCTATACAGTCACATTCTGAGGTACTGGGGGTTAGGGCTTCATGACATGAATTCTAGAAACACACACTCTGACCCATAACACTGGTTTCACAAACAAATGACACAAAGAAGCAGGGAGGAGGAACCTATGAAAATTAAAACTCAACAAGATATCAACCAAATGGAACATGAACTTCCTGCTACATTTAACACACAACTATAAAAAACACTTACAAAATAATTAAGGAAGATTTAAAGCTGATGGGAGGGGCAGAGGGAGATGGAGAAAGAATCTTAAGCAGGGTCCACACTCAGCACAGAGCCCGATGGGGGGCTCAATCTCAGAACCCTGAGATCTTGACCTAAGCCAAAATCAAGAGTCGGACACTTAACCAACTGAGCCACACAGTTGCCCCAAAGAATTGTTAAGTACTTTTGGATGTGATAAAAGTATTGGGTTTATGTTTTAAAAATAGTATCCTTATCTTTGATATATATTTTATAGATAGAAGAATATGATATATAGGATTTCCTTTAAAATCATTGTCAATAATAAAATGCTACTAGTCTTTACAAAGATTCACTGCTCATCCTGCTTTTTAGGAATATACCTATTTCATAAAACTGAAGTCTCTTGTATAGAAAATATAGGCATGATAGTTTTCTTCTTTATCTCAACTACCAGTTAAATTTCACAAACCAAGTCCCACTTAATTTATGTTTTTTAAAAAAAAAAGGCTGACATATTTAAGATGGACAAACAGTAAATGTTGCCTAAAAACCCAAACCAGACGATAATCAGCTTTTTTTAAAAAAAGATTTTATTTAATTCTTTTTGAGAGAGCGAGCAAGCCCAGAGGGAGGGGAAGGGGGAGAGACGTAGACTATTTGCCAAGCAGAGAGATGGACACAAGGCTCGATCCCAGGACACTGAGGTCATGACCTGAGCTGAAGGCAGACACTTAACCAACTGAGCCACCCAGGCACCCCAACCAGCCTCTTTTAATTTAAATTTTATTTTAACTCCGGTATAGTTAACACAGTGTTGTATTAATTTCGAGTGTACAATATGGTGATTCAACACTTCCATATATTACTCAGGGCTCATCACAATAAGTGTCCTCTTCATTCCCCTCACCTGTTTCACCCATTCCCCCACCACCTCCCTCTGATGACCTTCAGTTTTCTCTAGAGTTAAGAGTCTGTCTTTTGGTTTTTCTCTTTTTTTTTTCTTGGTTCATTTGTTTTGTTTCCTAAATTCCATGTATGAGTGAAATCATATGGCTTATTTGTTTTTCCTTGACTAACTTATTTCATTTAGCATTATACTCTCTAGATCCATCCACGTTGTTGCAAATGGCAAGATTTCATTCTTTTATGGCTGAATAATATTCCACCAAATATATATATATATATATATTTATGGTGATATATATATCACGTCTTCTTTATCCATTCATCAGTCTGTGGACCCTTAGGCTGCCTCCATAGTCTGGCTATTGTAAATAATGCTGCAATAAACATAGGGGTGTATGTATTCCTCTGAATTCGTGCTCTCATATTCTTTGGGTAAGTACCCAGTAGTGTGATTATTGGATCATATAGTATCTCTATTTTTAATTTTTTGAGGAACCTCCATACTGTCTTCCACAGTGGCCACACCTGTTTACATTTCCAACAACAGTGCATGAGGGTTCCTTTTTCTCTGCATTCTCACCAACACTTGTTCTTTATTGTGTTTTTTATTTTAGCCATCTGACTGGTATGAGGTGGTATCTCACTGTGGTTTGGATTTGCATTTCCCCGATGATGAGGGATGTTGAGCATCTTTTCATGTGTCTGTTGGCCGTCTGGATGTCTTCTTTGGAGAAATGTCTATTCATGGCTTCTGCCTATTTCTAATTGGACTGTCTCTTGGGTATTAAGTTTTAGAAGTTCTTTATATATGTTGGATACTAACACTTTATTGGATGTGTCATTTGCAAATATCTCCTCCTATTCAGTTGCCTTTTTGTGTTTTGTTGTTGTTGTCTGTCTTTTTGTTTTGTTGATTGTTTCCTTTGCTATACAGAAGATTTTATTCTGATGTAATTCCAAACTTAATTTTTGCTTTTGTTTCCCTTGCCTCGGGAGGCATATCTAAAAAAAAACCAAAAAATACATTCATTGGTATGGCCAATGTCAGAGAAGTTACTGCCTGTGTTCTCTTCTAGGACTTTTATGGTTTCAGGTCTCATATTTAGGTCCTTAATCCATTTTGAGTTTATTTTTGTGTGTGGTGTAAGAAAGTGGTCCAGTTTTCCCAACACCATTTATTGAAGAGACCATTGCATATTCTTTTTCTCATTGCATGTTCTTGCCTCCTTTGTTGAAGATTAATTGTTGAAGATTAATTAAATAAACCCATAAGTATATGTTTATTTCTGGATTTTCTATTCTATTCTATTGATTTGTGTGTCTTTTTTCTGTGCCAGTACCATGCTGTTTTGATCATTACAGATTTATAACATATCTTGAAATCTGGAATTGTGATACTTCCAGCTTTGTTTTTCTTTTTCAAGATGCTTTGGCTATTTAGGTCTTTGTGGTTTCATACAAATTTTAAGATTACTTGTTCTAGTTCTAGTTCTGAAAAATGCTGTTGATATATTTTTTTAAGATTTTATTTATTTATTTGTCAGAGAGAGAGAGAGTGAGAGAGTGAGCACAGGCAGACAGAGTGGGAGGCAGAGGCAGAGGGAGAAGCAGGCTTCCTGCCGAGCAAGGAGCCCGATGTGGGACTCGATCCCAGGACGCTGGGATCATGACCTGAGCCGAAGGCAGTCGCTTAACCAACTGAGCCACCCAGGCGTCCCTGCTGTTGATATTTTGATAGGGAATGCATTAAATCTGTAGATTGCTTAGAGGTAGTTTAGACATTTTAACAATATCTGTTCTTCTAATCCATGAGCATGTAATATCTTTCCATCTGTTTGTATTATCTTCAATTTCTTTCCTCAATGTTTTAAAATTTTCAGAGTACAGGCTTTTTACCTCCTGATTGAGCTTATTCCTAGGTATTTTATTATTTTTGGCATAATTACAAATGGAATTATTTTCTTGGTTTTTCTTTCTGCTGCTTCATTATTGGTGTATAGAATGCAACAGATTTCTCTACACTGATTTTGTATACTGCAACCTTACTGAATTCATTTATCAGCTCTAGCAGTTTTTTTGGCAGAGTCCTTAAAGTTTTCTACATATAGCATCATGTCATCTGCAAATACAGAAAGTTTTACTTCCTCCTTACCAATTTAGATGCCTTTTATTCCTTTTTCTTGTCTGACTGCTGTGGCTAGGACTTCCAGTACTATGTTGAATAAAAATGGTGAGAGTAATCCCTGTCTTGTTCCTGACCTTAGGGGAAAAACTCTCAATTTTTCCCCGCTGAGGATGATATTAGCTGTGGGTTTTTCATATATGGCCTTTATTATGTTGAGGTATGTTCCTTCTCAATCTATTTTGTTGAGGGCTTTTATCATGAATGGATGTTGTACTTTGTCAAATGCTTTTTCTTCATATATTGAAATGATCATGTGGATTTATCCTTTTTCTTATTGATGTGCTATGCTACGTTGATTGATTTGTGAATACTGGACCACCCTTGCATCCCAGGAATAAATCACACTTGATTGTTGTGAATGATTTTCTTAATGTATTCTTGGATTCAGTTTCCTAGTATTTTGTTGAGGATTTTTTTTTTATCTATGTTCATCAGAGATATTGGCCTCTAGTTCTCTTGATAATCATATTTTTTAAACCTAATTTCACCACAAATGTCAGATTATGCTTTACAGACAAAAACAGAAACCCCGACAAGCTGTCAAGATGGGAAAGGAGAGAGTTGCTCCTATGTTCTATAGTTTCTGGTGGAAATTAGTTCTTGGGAATTTTAAGTGCAGAATACTAAAAAACCTACAATCAATTGCATTTATAAGTCACAAAATATAGCTAGAATTACACTTTTAAAATTAAAAGAGTAGGAAAACAAAAAGAAAAGATTGAAAGTCTCCTGAAATCAAAAAAGCAAAACAAAGTTCTGTCATTTCTTTCCATTCTTAACAAGAATGTGACCAGGTCCACAGTATCTAAAGAATAAGTAACAGTAAGCATCAAAGAAATGACACTGGCACCTGCTTTGGGACAAGGTGGTCAAGGTCATGGTGGCCCATACTACTACTGACCACAGGTGCACATAAGTTATTCTTTAAGGGCATCCATGAGCCACGGCAGTTCCTGGATCCGCTTCACTGAGACCCTGTGTGGAGAACCAATCAGAGGGGAGCCTCAAGGGACACAAGTGTTTTCCCAGAAGCATTTACAAACCCTGGTCAAACCAGAGGCTGTTCACTAGGCGTGGGGGACATACACAGCCACTCTCCGGCTGCTCCCACCTGGGACTCTTGTGGAGGCTGGGAGCACCTGGGAGCTGAGCCAAGACTTCTGGGCTCCCAGAGAGTGTGCAGGGACACAGACACAGCAGGTGCTTCCAGTACTACAGAGACATGGTGATCCAGGGCCCTCAAAAACAGAGCCAGCCTCATCTTCAAAATATCAGAAGAGAGAAACTAGCAATCTATGTAAAGAATAACTCATTATGCCCACTTTGGATTTATCTCAGAAATTACAGGTTAGTTTACTATTTGAAAATTGACTATACTAACAGAAAAAAGAACATATAATCATTTTGATAGAAAAAAGCACTGACAAAATTCAACAACCATTTGTTATTTTTTCTTTTTAAAAAGATTTTATTTATTTATTTGACAGACAGAGATCACAAATAGGCAGAGAGGCAGGCGGGGGGGCGGGGGGGGCTGGAAGTAGGCTCCCCGCTGAGCAAAGAGCCTGATGCAGGGCTTGATCCCAGGACTCTGGGACCATGACCTGAGCCAAAGGCAGAGGCTTTAACTCACTGAGCCACCCAGGCGCCCCTCATTTGTTATTTTTTAAAAAAGGAAAATTCTTAGGAGCTCCTGGGTGGAAATACACGTCTAAGGGAAAAATCAAGATGTGGACCAACACAAGCAATATGAGAGAGAAAAATGTTCTTACTGTGAATTTATTTTAATATGCTTTAAAATTCAATTATTAACTGAAAATTATGACCAACTTTGTTTCTTGCCTAAATACAGGGGAATGGCAATGTTATCTCTGTTGTATTTTCAAAAGAACACGTACCAAAGAGCTTTCTTTTTTGTTGTTGTTTCTGTTCTGCAACAATGGGCTAAGCCCACATTAACTTTCTATAACCAAGTCCCTCTTTTTTTAAAAGATTATTTATTTATTTATTTGACATACAGAGAGAGATCACAAGTAGGCAGAGAGGCAGAAAGAGAGGGGGAAGCAGGCTTCCCACTGAGCAGAGAGCCTGAGATCATGACAACCAAGGCAGAGGCAGGCAGAGAGAGAGAGAGAGGAGGAAGCAGGCTCCCCGCCAAGCAAAGAGCCCGATGTGGGGCTCGATCCCAGGACCCCGAGATCATGACCTGAGCCGAAAGCAGAGGCTTAACCCACTGAGCCACCCAGGCGCCCAACCAAGCCCCTCTTAACAAAGTCTTATGCTTTAGATATGAAAAGCTCACTTACTTACCGCGGTCATCGAGGAGGATATTCTCAGGCTTTAAGTCTCTACAAAGGAAGAGACAATAACAAAAAGCTCAATTATTCAGTAGGCAACACTGATTCATTCACCCAGCAGAAATAACCACAGATGTCTCTACTATGAGCAGCGCCAAGAACAGGGGATAACAAAACCGTCCTTTGTGGGTCAAGTCATGAGTCCTTCATGCCATCCCTGGGGAGGACGAGGGGAGCACAGAAGTTTCATCCCAGCCAACAGCGTACATGTGACAACTGTGTGCTCTGCCCAGGTCCACGGATCTGAGACATTTCAGTGATAAAAGATACAGCCCCGTAGTAAGGAATTAGTCCTTAATGAATTTGATTCAATTTATTTTATCATTCATACACTTTTTAAAATGTCAACAACTCAAAATTTCCCATACCAGGAAGAACTCAGCTTTGAGGGGTCAGATGGGCACAGATTCAAATCCTAGCTCTGCCGCTCTTCCGCTGTGTGACTTGAACCACTCTAGGCTTCAGTGTCCTCCCCTGTACCGGGGCGTGATCCACACCTACCCACTTCCTCAGCGAGGCAGGCCTGGGGGAGCTCAGCCTTGCAGCAGGAAGCCTGTGATCAACAGCCGTGACTGTTCGAAGTTTATTGTGAAGGAGGGATACCACAGACTTCAAATAAATACAGGTCACTAGGGGCGTCTGGGTGGCTCAGATGGTTAAGCAGCTGCCTTAGGCTTTAGGTCATGATCTCAGGGTCTGGGATCGAGCCCTGCATTGGGCTCCCTGCCCAGCAGGGAGTCTATTTCTCTCTCCCCCTCTGCTGCTCCCGCTGCTTGTGCTCTCGCTGTCAAATAAATAAAATAAAATAAAAAATACAGGTCACTAAAGACTATAATATCTTAAATGTAATATTCCAAACTGCTTATTTGTTTCTTCCCTTTGAAAGAAAAAAATTTACTTTTCAGAGGATTTATATTTAACTGTGGTTTCAAATGCAGCCCTATCACAACACCCCATCTCCCCTGAGCATTTCCCCTCCCTCTGTGGCCAGATTACTAGAAACTCCCCGAAAGAGCAAGAGAAGATGGAAGGCAGCTGGACTTGGGAGAGCTATGTAAAGAGCTGGAGGCAGGAGCTACCTGAAGTGAGCCCTTCCAGAGGCCACAGCTAGTGTAAAACCTGCTCAGGCCCAAACCCACATCCCCAGGAAAAGATGAGAAGCAAGCCTGGCAGCTGAGGGACATGTGAACACAGCCTGAGTGGCAGCAGAGAAACCCTCCTGTAGGGACAGCCATGCCACTGCCATCACGGTCCCCTTGGGGGAGAGGAGTCATGGCCGAGGGGCAGGTGGCTTCTGTGTTTGTACCTTCCAGCCACGCACATGTGTTCCTGCACCATCTGGGTGGGATAGCAAGCATTTTTGCTTTTCCCTTTATTCCTTTCTGTATTAAAAAAAAATCCTTATAAATGTTATTAAGAACAAAGTAGCTTCCTTAACCTGGAACCGCCACAGCCTCCTCGCTTATGTAAGCTGATGCTCAATATCAACACAGCAGCTGCCCCCCAAATTACTTAAACGTCTCCCGGGATGTCCTGCACCTCCCTGCTCCAAGTGTGGGCCAGCTGTCCACTGAGCTGTGCCCACACACTGTGCGTCAGCGGGCTCTGAAAGGAAGTGTGTTGTAAGAGCCGCAACAGGAATGATGTCAGAGACGCACCCAACATCTGCCCCTCAAGCCACCACTGTGCCCATGCATGCCACAGGCACCATCTCCTGTCAGGGCCACGAATTCTCTGGGAAGCAGCTGAAGATAGAGTGCTGGTCTTGAGGACCAGCCAAGTTCAGTGGGCCACATGGAAGCTAAATCACAAGCTGGAACACAGTGCTTACCCCACCGCACATGCTGGACGTTGGGTATGTTCGCATGTATAATGTGGCCACTGCATTAGGCCAATGTATTGTCATTTCTCGCACCTTCCTTCAAAAATGGTTTCTCCGGGCTTTTAATCAACTTAACAGCTCTCTTTGCACATCTCCAAGCTTGGGCGTGGGCCTTGTGTGGAGGATACTGGACAATGCCTCGTCACTGGTCAGCCACTCAGCCTCCAGGATGTGGCTTCCTCAACTGTCCAGAGAAGGGCTTTCCTAGTGATCTTGTCAGTTCCTTCTGGATTGCTAAGTGATGATCTAATCATGGTCTTATGCCAGGAACACAAACAAAGGCCAGCATACTCAGGAGGGTCCGACCAATGCTAAGATGAAAAGAAGTGAGATTGTCTTCTTACATCGTACAATCTTCCGCCCCACAGCCTGCTGACTTGGGTACAACTTGTGTATCATTTGTTGTGCTCTCAAGCCATTTATAGCTGATCTTATACCTTCATGCTCTGGGGCACCAGAAACTCATTTTGCTGGTTGCATGCCCATCCTCTTCTTGTTTAAAGAAAAAAAAAAAGCACTTGCCATTGGATCCCATTTCTCAGCCTGTTACTGAGGCATGAATGACCATGAGAAGCTGATTTCTGGAGCCCAAGTCTTGAACCTCTGCCTGGTCCACGGTTTATCTACATGACTCTCCTCCCTTGTCCCAGCACACACCTGCATCCCAGTACCTTGCCTTCTCCTGGTGATCTTCTGTCTCCCACCATCCCCTCCCTCCCCTCTGAATCCTGCCAGTTAACCAGCCTCTCCTGGGGAGTGAGACTGTGCGTGCAAAGCCTGCTGGGCACACTTCAGGAGTCAGGTGAAGAGAACGGCCAGGGCCAGCCTGGCCACAGGTGAGGGTTTCCTAAACCCCGGCAGAGCCAGAACTTCAGTGCAGCCTCAACAGACCATGGTCTTGGGAAACAGCTCCAACCTGATCAGAAGGCATCAGGAGCAATGTTCTTGATCGGGGAAGGGGCAGAGTAAGGGAACCAAAGCAACAAGAACTTTGGCTCACTCCCTAGTGTTCCCTTAAACATTCCTCAAGATAGTATGACTCACTAACCTTGGGGCAAGAATCTAAGGTCTGTCCTCATCACCTGTCATCCCACCATGCTCCCCACCTCAGAAAAGCCGACCTGCCTATGAGTCTCCAGGGAATGGGACTCCTAGTTACTATTGTTTTTAGAGACAGGTACTATGAGGCAGAAATTTCCAATCTGGAAGAATGTGGGTCATAGATGAACATTTCTTTTAAACACTAAGGCCTGCCATTCTTACTTTAAATTAACTTCCATGTTTCAAAAATGATGGAAACAAGAGATTATTCTTTGAGCACTTACTGTAAATGGTAAGCATACCTCCATTTCTGTGTTCGTTTGCATACTCCTTCTAGCCTCTAGATTATAAGTTTCCTGAGAACAAGGATTTCAAGATCCAATTTGTTCCCCACCATGTGTATGTTGCATGCAACTAAGAAGTGTGTATACATCTGGGATCCAATATTTATTTCTGGAATGACCGAACAATCCTTCCTGCTACTGAAAAATCTCATGTGATAGCAATAATCTGTACAGTCTAATGACTGGTATGGGCCAATTCACTACTGAAAAAGTATAGGTACAAAATGTTTCTTTACCACCGCTCTTCTGCACTGCCTTCTCCTTACGGTGGATGATATCATCTACTTTTCATTCCACAACTCGTTCACTAGAAAAAGAGATCCAATGCACAGCTAAACACCCATTTCCCTTAATAATTTCCAACTACAGCCTTCCAGACAGGTAGAAATGTCATCCTGTTTAATTAAGGAAGAGCTCTTGAGAAATGTAACGAAACAATAAAACTGCCAAGTCAAGATTCAGGTTCTCCCTCCTGTTATGGAAAAGAGTGAGGGGCCCAAGCACAGAACACAAGACCTGGATCAGTATCCATCACTCACGAGGAAGGTGACCAGAGACGATCTCTCTTATCTGTAAAGAGATATGATTCCTCAAAAGACTGTCAGGTTGCTGCGATGAAAATGTGTGCCAGAGTGCTCTATATCTTGTGACCATATCCAGCAGCATTTTTGTTATTTATATGATAGTGGGGGGTTTTATTCAAATACAGAGCTACATGGAAACAAAGTAAAAGGGCACATTCACAAGTTTAATTTGTTCATCATCATAAAATAAATCTCTAGGAGCTGGCTGGGTGGTTCAGCCCTTAAGCGGCTGCCTTCTGCTCAGGTCATGATCCTGGGGTCCTGGAATCAAGCCCCGCATCGGGCTCCCTGCTCGGCAGGAAGCCTACTTCTCCCTCTCCCGCTCCCCCTGCTTGTGTTCCTTCCCTCGCTGTCTCTCTCTCTGTCAAATAAATAAATAAAATGTTTTAAAAAATAAAATAAAACTCTAGAAATCATCCTGATTGAAAACTACTTTTAGTGTTGTGAAAATTAATAAAAGGGAACTTCGTTTAGAACGGACTCTGGAGGCGGGCGGGGGGAAGTCCCGCCCTACGCTCCCCATCAACCGGGGACCCAACAGGAAGACATGCACCTTACACCTGCTATTACCTTAGCTACCACTTTACTATACCAGCAGGGTGAAGGAAGGTTTCCTCCTCCCCCAGCAACAGCCCAGCCAATGAGAGACCGCCACAGCTCAGCCGAGAGACCGCCACAGCCCAGCCAATGAATGATTGCCATACAGCCAGCCGACAAGACACTGCCACAGCCCAGCCAATGAGAGATCACCACAGCTCAGTCAGTGAGAGACTGCCATAGCCCAGCCAATGAGAGGCCAATACACTTCCAGTTCTCAATTTACCCCAATGGACTTTCTGTTTATAACAGCCCACCCCACGCCCCCTTCCTGTATAAAAGAGCCTCCCCTCTTTTGTTCTGCAGACTCTCCTGTGGTTTTGCTAAATTTGATTTTTCCAGAATGCACTTCTCTGCTATTCCTGAATAAACCTATTTTTGCTGGGGATATCAGGGCAGTTTTACTTTAAAGTTAATAGTTGTGAGCATTTGATAACTGCTCTCTCAGCTCGTGTGGGCGTCAGCTCAGGGTAGATTCAGGACCTCTATTGTCTCCAGGAACACACTGCAGAAAACTGGGGCCATAATACATTACTCCAAACACATCCTCTCCCGAAGCAACAGATTGCATCCTTCCTCCCCTAAGCAAGAGGCAGGGAGCTTCTGTTGTAAATAATTTTCTATCTTAAGAGAAGAAAGCTCTTCCCAGAAGATGGCCTAACCCTTCCGAAGCATCCATATCAGTTCCCCACATAATGTTCCCCCTTCATAACAAAGAGTTGTTTCTTGATCTTGTTGGCTCACTCCTGACCCACATGAGTAGAGTGTAGAGTGTCCAGATCCACTGGGAGCTGCTGAAAGGTGCTATGGTTGTCAAGGACAATGTCAGCTAACTCCCAGCCAGAAGAGTGAGGGAGCATGGAGCGCCACTTTCCAGACAAGTGCATTATCTTTCAGCATTTAAAAAAAAACCACAGTAGCCTGGATTCCACAATCACTGTGGTGTTAGCCCTGGCGGTTTTCCTTTTCTTGTAATGCCAGTGTTTGACTCCAGCTCTGGTGCCTGAGGGATCCACTTCAAAGACGCCTCTCTCAATAAACACATTGCCAGCCGGCTGCCTGGCTGGAGAAACCAGACCACCCCCATCCCAGGCTCCTCTGTTTTAGAGATCTTGGTTTATTTAAATAACCGACTGCTTGGGGTGCCTGGGTGGCTGGGTTAAAGCCTCTGCTTTCCGCTCAGGTCGTGATCCCAGGGTCTTGGGATCGAACCCCACATCAGGCTCTCTGCTGTGCGGAGAGCCTGCTTCCTCCTCTCTCTCCCTGCCTGCCTCTCTTGCCTACTTGTAATCTCTGTCAAATAAATAAATAAAATCTTTAAAAATAAATAAATAACTGACTGTTTGGGTGGCTTGATTTTTTTCTCTTCTAGTGTTTTAAGTTCCCATTCTTATGTTTTAAAATCACCGATAAAGAGTGAGACTATGAGACTCTAGGCCCCCACATTCTCCCCCAATAACTGCAAAACCCTAGGCCCACATGCTCATGTGTTCCCTCTCCCCCACCCTTGCACATCCAGACCTCTCTGTGTGGTCCCAGGTACTGCACAGAATTGCCAGAACTTAGAAGAAATAGCCTTTTTCTCTTTCAAAGTTTCTTGATGGCTACTGCTGCATCTTGTAGTTATATAATAAGGATCATAAGGGCTGGTCCAGCCATAAGACTGGTTGTTGATGGGCTGAAACCAGCACAGAACACTGGATTTATTGGTAAGAGTACACAGTAAAGCTGTCACTGCAGAGAAATGTCTTTAGAAGATTCTGGATCACAAATCAAGACAAAGCAAAACTGATGCAATGATTAAGGTAGGTATCAAAATTCAACTCTCAATCTGAGAACCAGCTTTGTAACCCAGAGAATCTACATAAAAGAAAAACATAAAACAAAATCAAACCCAAGTGAGAGAAAAATAACTAAAGACCTTATTATCCACTAAATATCTGAACTTGGTATCAGCTAAAAATTACAAACTCCACATTCTAAAATATAAAAGAATTAAATATTAAGCCTGACCCTCTAGTCTGCAAACTTGAGATTTTGACTCTGACAGTGACAAGGAGGACACTTGATGGGAGGGAAGGGACAGATCTGACCTCAGTGACATCATTCTCAGATAGTCTTTTCTCTGTATTCATTGTATATAAATGTACACAGCATTCGTCAGGCTGGTTTTTAATTACTGCTTTTTCTAGTCTGTTTCAGAAGACTCAAGAGGGTGCACTGATTCAAGCTTTTGTATGTCTATCCAAAATTTCCCTCTCATGAAGTACCAAGAGAAGCAGCAGAATTCTAGCTGGGAAAGAAAAATAAACAAACATGAGTCTATTGTCTTTATTCACAGGTGACATGATTCTACATGTAGGAAATTTTAAGGAATTCACAACAAAACTTCTAAAGCTAATAAGAGTTGAGAGAGGACGCAAGATCAATATGCAGAAATCAGATGTATTTCTACATACTAGCACGGAATAGTCAAAAAATAAAATTAAGAAAACAACTAGAGGGGCACCTGGGTGGCTCAGTTGGTTAAGTATCTGACTCTTGATTTTGGCTCAGGTCATGATCTCAGGGTCGTGGGATCGAGCCCCACATCAGGCTCCACACACTAAGTGTAAAGCCTGCTTAAGATTCTCTTTTTCCTCCTCCCTCTGTCCCCACCTACTCATGCTCTCTTTCTAAAAAAATAAAAATAAACAAAATAAATAAAAAGGAAATAACAGTATTTGAAATGGCACAAAAACAATAAATTCAAAATGAAACTTAATAACAAAAAAAAGTAAGTATAAGATATATATACTGAAAAGTACAGAATATTCCTGAGAGAAATTTAAGCGTGTCTAAGTAACTGGAAAGACATCCTGTGTTCATAGGTCAGAAGATTTAGTATTGTTCAGATATCAGTTATCCCCAAATTGAACTACGGATTCAATGCAATCCTTTAGCAGCAACTGTTGTCCCAGACACTGACAAGCTCATCTTAACATTCATATGGAAATGCAAAGAACCCAGAATAGGCAAATCAATCTCAAAAAAGAACAAAGTTAGAAGCCTCATGCTTCCCAATTTTGAAACTCACCGCAAAGCTACAGTAATCAAGACAGTACGGTACTGCCAGCAGGACAGACATACAGACTAGTGGAATAGAATTGGAAGTCCAGAAATAAACCTGCCCTCTTAACAGTCAATTAGTTTTAGACAAAAGTGCCAAAGAATTTCAATGGGGAAATGACAGTATTTGCAATAAATGGTGCTGGGATGGAGACTCTTCACCCACCTACACTGTACTAAAAACTGAACGTGGGTCCTAAACTTAAAGATAAGACTTAAAACCATAAAATCCTAGAAGAAAACACAGGACAAAATCCTCATGTTGCTGGTTATACAACGATTTATAAGAGAATCACCAAAAGCGTAATCAACAACAACAAAACCCTGATCGATTGAACCTCACTAAAATTAAGAACTTGTGCAATTCAAAAGACACATTAAGAACATGGAAAGACAAGCCACAGACTGGAAGAAAGCACTTGCAAATTTTACATCCAGTAAAGGACATGTGTCCAGAATATATAAAGATGTTTTCCATTTAATCCTGGTAAGACAAAATAATCCAAACTGAAAGTGGATACAGTATTGGAATAGACATTTAACCACGAATATGTAAAGATGGCCAATAAGCATATGAAAAGATGTTCTATATCATCAGTCATCAGGGAAATGCAAATCAAAACTACCAAGAAACAAAACAACACAAAACCCACCATGAGCTGTCACTTCACGGCCACTGGGGTGGGCTAGCATTAAACGGGGAGATACTGACAAGTGTTGGAGACGATGTGAGGGCTTGGAGCCCTGGAAGGAATGTAAAATGGTGCAGCCTCTTTGACAGAGAGCTTAAAATGGTCTTAAAAAGGTAAACATGAGGGACACCTGGGTGGCTCAGTGGGTTAAGCCACTGCCTTCAGCTCAGGTCGTGATCCCAGAGTCCTGGGGATCGAGTCCCACATTGGGCTCCTTGCTCAGCAGGGAGCCTGCTTCTCTCACTGCCTCTGCCTGCCTCTCTGCCTGTTTGTGTGTACTCTCTCTCTCTCTGGCAAATAAATAAAATCTTTAAAAAAAAAAAAAAGGTAAACATGAATTTTCCATGCTCTTGAGAAATTCCACTTGTCGGTATCTACCCAAGAGAATGGAAAATATCCGTCCAAACAAAACTTCATACACAAATGTTCACAGCAGCATTCTCCCTAATAGCCAAAAAGTGGAACCACTCTGAAATACCACTCGAAATGGCAAAAGGGCAATGGGATTATTCCAACATAAAAAAGAATCAGGTACTGATAAATGCTAACATATGCATGAACCTGAGAAACATCAGGGTAGTGGACAAAAGCCAGAACCAAAAGGCCACATGCTGATTCTATTTGTATGGGATGAGCAGAAAGGTCGATGTACAGAGATAGAGAAATGATGCCCCTCTTCCCCACTGTGAGCACTTCAAAGATGAATGTGCCCAAGACAACATGGCCATGGTTAGGAGGGAGTCTGGAGGCTGACCCTTCTGGAACATGACAGGCGAGGGCACTGAGAAACAGCCAACACGGGCATCTCCAGTCCCTCATTCATTTATTATCGGTTTTAGTTGTTTTTGTATTCTTTCTGTGATTGCTAGAAAATGCAATGAAATTGAAAACTTTATTTCCCCTTAAAATTGTGAAAGGATTCCCCCACACCAGTTAATGAACACGCCCACCACCTCACATTTTTTGGTGTGAGAACCTTTAAGTCTTAGTCCCTTAGCAAATTTCAATTCTTCAGTATAGTGTTACCAACTCTATTTTCACATTTTATATTATATCCACAGCTACTCGACTTACAGCTAAAAGTTTGTGCCATTTTGCCAACCTCTTCCTATCTCCCCAGCCCTTAGTGATTTTTCTGTTTCCACGAGTTTGACTTCTTTTTTTTTTTAAGACTCTACATACCAGTTGGGGTGCCTGGGTGGCTCAGTGGGTTAAGCCTCTGCCTTTGGCTCAGGTCATGTTCTCAGGGTCCTGGGATTGAGCCCCGCATCGGGCTCTCTGCTCGACGGGGAGCCTGCTTCCCCCCCCCACCCCACCCCCGCCGCCTGCCTCTCTGCTACCTGTGATCTCTCTCTCTCTGTCAAATAAATAAATAAAATCTTAAAAAAAAAAAAAAAAAGACTCTACATACCAGTGAAACCATGCATATTTGTCTGTGTCTGGCTTATGTTACGTAGGATGAGGTTCTCCAGCTCCATTGGGTTGTCACCCATAACAAGACCTCCTTCATTCTCATGGCCAAATAATAACTCCATTGAGGATGCATATACCACATTTCCTTCGCCCGTCCACCCTCCGACGGACACATAGATTGTTTCCAGATGCTGGCTATTCTGAATAATGCTGCAGTGAACACGGAAGTGCAGACCTCTCTTTGACGTACTGTGGGATATATCCTTTAGAATACACCTACAAGTAGGGTTGCTCGGTAATATGGCATTTTAATTTTTAATTTTGGGGGGAACCTCCTTACTGTTTTCCATAGTGGCAAAAGTGAAACCATTTTAAAAAGCTAAGTCTTTAAAATTTTCGTAGCCTTTTGCCATATTCCCCTGTATACAGACTATACATTATTAGGTAAAATAGTTCTTATAATTTAAAAGACACTTCACTACCCAAACAATGGCAAGCAGAATATGCCATCCCCAGAGCGGCTGAAGAACAGGGAGAAGGTTGTTCTCCACAGCCAGCCGCTGCTGGGCCAGACTTCCCTGACGCTGCAGGCCAGTCTTGGGAAAAGCTTTTACGTGAAAAGAAAGTGTAGCTGGCCCTTGAACAACATGGGTTTGGACGGCTTAGGTCCCCCTACATGTGGATTTTCTTACAGTCCCAGTGCTGTGATGTATGCTCTCTTCCTTATGATTTTCTTTTCTTTTTTTTTTTTAATTCTTTTTTTTTTTTTAAGATTTTTATTTATTTGACAGAGATCACAAGTAGGCAGAGAGGCAGGCAAAGAGAGAGGAGGAAGCAGGCTCCCCGCCAAGCAGAGAGCTGGATGCGGGGCTCGATCCCAGGACCCTGAGATCATGACCTGAGCTGAAGGCAGAGGCTTCAACCCACTGAGCCACCCAGGCGCCCCTTCCTTATGATTTTCTAACTAATATTTCCTTCTCACTAGCTTGCTTTATGGTAAGAGCATAGGGCAGAGTCCATAGAACACATAAAATAATGTGATCAGCTGTGTATCATCAGTGAGCTTTCCAGGCAACAGCAGACTGAGTAGCAAAGTTTTGGGGGAGTCAAAAAAAGTTACATGTGGATTTTCGACTGGGTTGATGCTCCAATCTCCACCTGTTCAAGGATCAACCACACTGCCCACAGACTCAAGTGTTATTTAATAAGGAATTAGTCATTCCCGCATGTTGAATTGAATATTAATTCAAATGGTGTTAGGGCACTCATGGGGTCTATCCCTAACTAAAAGCATTTCAGTTGATCTGATTTTACAGAAATATGTTCCTCAGTTAATTAAAAAAAATTTTTTTTATTTATTTACTTATTTTACACATGAGGGGTGGTCAAGCAGGGGGAGAAGGAGAAGCAGGCTTTCTGATGAGCAGGGAGCCCACTGTAGGACACAAACCCAGGACCCTGGGATCATGACCTGAGCCGAAGGCAGACGCCTAACGACTGAGCCTCCCAGGGGCCTCCTTCCTCAGTTAACTTTTAAAGGACATTTAAAACCCCAAAGGCAAGAGTCCCCTTCCAGCTTCCGCATAATGAACAGGCAAAATGTCATGAAAAGATGCTGGAAGGGAAAGTACCCAGCTGGACTGGAAATGCATGCCCACACCCGTGTCTTTACGTATTGTTTTATTTGAATCAAACAGCTGACTTCTTAGATATACGGTTGCACAATGAAAACTATGATCTCTCAAGGCTCTCTCTATATGCACACTTGATTTCTTTCCCTCGCTTTTTCTCACCAAACAACTTACACAAAGCCATGTTACAAGTAGACGTATCTAAAGGTATGACACAAACTCCTATACCCCAAAACCATACACCCGGGCCACTCACATGGTCGGACACCACCTCCCTGCTGTTCACCCGCCTTCCTGGAAGGGCTGTGCCCACACTGCCCTGAGCCTAGCACTCCTTCTGTGGTTTGTTGTGATGTTGTTTCAGGCATTTTATATGAGCAAACAGCAAAGGACGACAGACAAAAAAAAGATGAAATGCTCCAGGAAAATCGTATCTGGGAAAAAGGGGGGGGGGGCCTCTAGGATGCTACGGCATTTTACCAACTATTTTAACATTTTCTCCAAATAAATAACAGATGCGAAGAGCACAGCCTAGGGCCTGGTGGGCAACAGAAAGCCAACAAGTTTGCTTCTTCCTTCCTCCTATCTTTTTTTTTTTTTTAAATTTTTAAATTTATTTATTTGACAGAGATCACAAGTAGGCAAAGAGGCAGGCAGAGAGAGCAGAGGAAGCAGGCCCCCCTGCTGAGCAGAGAGCCCGATTCGGGGCTCGATCCTAGGACCCTGGGATCATGACCTGAGCTGAAGGCAGAGGCTTTAACGCACTGAGCCACCCAGGCGCCCCATCCTCCTGTCTTTATGACCACTCTGATTTACGTGGACTCCTCTGCTCACTTTCTCCAGTAGGCACACACAGCACACGTCTCCCCCAAACAATGATCCCTTTATCCTCTGCTCTGATCTTAGCCATCTAGCCAAGGTGGCAGGTGAGTCCCAGGTCCTCCTGAAAGCCTTCCCTGATCAGGCCTGGGTCCAGTTTAAATCATTTATACTAGAAAAAATTCTGCGAGCCTGTGAGGCCTGGCACACCTGGAGCAGCTCCCACAGACGAGGGTAAGAGGCCCCTGGGCTCTCCTGACTAGGAACATGCCGTACCCTACAGGAGGCTCAAAGCCGGACCTGAGTGCCTCCTCTCTAACCTGAGAGTGCTGAGATGATAGAGCATTCTTATTTGTACCATCCGTCTGCAAAAAGAAAGGTCACCTTTCCGGTACCAGGTCTGATTGTCAAGAGGCAACTTCTGACTACAAGAAATAATTTCAAAGAATGAAAGTGGTGCTTGACAGGTCCCTAGGGAAAGTGGTGCTTGGAGGCTGAAAGCCATGGGCCATCCATTTAACAAATGGCAGGAGCCTCCTACTGGTGGGTGCTGTGGACATGCACTAAGTTCCCACTAAGTGCTGGCCAGCCCATGCCTTTCCCCTGCGCTGTCTAAGGGCAAGTCGGAGCCCAAGGTGAAAGGCTAGGGGAAAAGAAAATCTTCTAACCAATCCAGTAATGAGGCACACCTTAGAGATACAGAGATTTGGTCTAGACAGTCAAAATTCAGTGACTATCACAATAAAATGAGTCAAACGAATTTTTTGGTTTCCCAGTGCATATGAAAGTTATGTTTGCCCTACACTGAGACCCATTAAGTGTGCAGTAGCATTATGTCTAACAAAACAATGAATACCTTTTTAAAAAAAGATTTTATTTATTTATTTGAGAGAGAAAGAGTGTGAGAGAGAGTGAGAAAGAGCAGGAACAGGGGGAAGGGCAGAGGAAGAGGAGGAAGTAGACTCCCCGGTGAGCAGGGAGCCTGATGCGGACCTAGATCCCAGGACCCTGAGATCATGACCAGAGCCGAAGACAGATGCTTAACAGACTGAGCCATCAGGTGACCCCAAAACAATGAATGCCTTAATTAAAAAATGATTTACTGCTAACCATCATCTGTGCTTTCAGCAAGCTGTAATCTTTTGCTGCTGGAGGGTCTTACCTCGATGCTGTCGGTGGCTGAGTGATCACAGTGGGGGTTGCTGAAGGTTGGGGTGTCTATGGCAGTTTCTTAAAACAAGAGAATAAATTTGTTGCACTGATGGACTCTTCCTTTCCCAAATGATTTCTCTGCAGCAAGCGATGTCTGGTAGCATTTCACCCACAGCAGAACTCCTCTCCACACTGGAGCCAGTCCTCTCAAGCCCTGCCACCTTATCAACTAAGGTCATGCAATGTTCTAAGTCCTTGTCAGATTTCAACCATCTCCACAGCATCATCACCAGGAGCAGACTCCAGCTCAAGAAATCACCTTCCTCGCTCCTCCAGGGAAACACGTCCTCACCCATGCAAGTGTTATCCTGCGAGGGCAGCAGGTAGCTCACCTCTCCAGGCTCCACTTCTGGTTCTCTGGCTGTTTCCACCACATCTGCAGTGACTTCCCCCATTTGGTCTTGAACCCCTCAATGTCCTCACCAGGGCCGGAGCTCACTTCTTCCAAACTCCTGTTAGTATTGACACTGAGCCATGGGAACATTTTCTTAGAGGCGTCTGGCATGGTGAACCCTTTCCAGAAGATTCTCAATGTACCCCACCCAGATCGAGTGGAGGGATCACCATCCATGGCATCTACTGCCTTGCAAAATGTGTCTCTTAAATGATAAAACGAGTTCAAAGTCAAAATTACTCTTGCTCCGTGGGCTGCAGAACGGACACTGTGTTCACAGGCAGGGAAACGACACTCATCTCGCCGTGCATCACCAGAGCTCTTGGATGACCGAGTATAACGTCAACGAGGAGTCATATTTCGAAAGGAACCTTTTTCTCTGAGCAGTAGGTCTCAACAGTGGGCTTGAGACGTTTGGTAAACCTCACTGTGAACAGATACACTGTCGTCCAGGCTGTGTCGTTCCGTGGGTGGAGCACAGGCACAGCAGAGGTAGCACAATTCTTAAGGGTCCTAAGAATTTCCAGAATAGTAAAGGAGCACCGGCTTCAGCTGAAAGTCACCAGCTGCATTAGCCCCTAACGGGGAGCCAGCCTGTCCCTTGAACCTCTGAAGCCAGGCGCTGACTTGTCCTCCAGTGAAGACAGTCCAAGATGGCATCTTCTCCCGAGATAAGGCTGTTGCATCTACATGGAGAATCTGCTGTTTAGTAGTCACCTCCACAGGTGATCTGAGCTGGATCTCCGGCAGAACCCGCTGCAGCTTCTCCGTCAGCACGTGCTGCTCCCCCCAGCCCCTCTGTGTCTCCTTAAACCTCACGAACCCACTCTGCTAGCTGCAGACTCTTCTTCTGCGGCTTCCTCACCTCCCTCAGCCTTCGTGGACTTGAGAGTCAGGGCCTTGCTCTGGATTAGGCTTTGGCTTAAGGGAATACTGGGGGCGGGTCTGATCTCCTATCAGACCACCCAAATTTTCTCCCTAGCAGCAATGAGGCGGTTTGGCTTTCTTATCATTCATGTGGTTCCTGGAGTAGCGCTCTTAACTTCCTTCGAGAACTTTTCCTTGATATTTGCAACATGGCCATCTGGCACAAGAGGCCTACCTTTCGGTCTATCTCGGCTTCAGACATCCCTTCCTCACTAAGCTTAATCATGTCTAGCTTTTCATTTCAAGGGAGTTATGTGTGACTCTTTTCACTTGAGCACTTAGAGGCCATTACAGGGTCATTATTTGGCCTAATTTCCAAACTGTTGCATCTCAGGGAACAGGGAGGTCCGAGGAGGAGAAAGAGAAAGAAAGCTGGTAGGTGAAGCAGTGAGAACACGCACAACACGCACTGATTACGTCCACCATCTCACGTGAGTCCGGCGTGTGGCGTCCCCAGACAAGGATGACAGTAACATTGGAGATCAGAGATCACGGTCACAAGTAAAATAATGAAACAGCTTGAAACACTGCAGGAATGACCAACACGTGATGCAGACATGAGGGGAGCCCACGCAGCTGGAAAAGCAGCACAGACAGGACCTGCTCAGCACAGGGTTGTGACAAACCTTCCGTCTGTAAGAGGCAGTGCGTGCGAAGCACAGTAAGGCCACGAGCAATGAAACGAGGTCTGGTGCACGTCTTCACCAGAAGACTGAAAGAAAGAAGACTGCACTGAAATCTGAGGTGCTCCTGGAGTGAAAGAGGAATCAAGCTCCTCCAGGCCTGCTCCCTGCTTCATGGGCCACCCGTCTCTCCCTGTGAGTGTGGTGACATGGCCTGTGTCCACGGGAATGGCTCCCAAGGAAGCAGTCTGCCCCTGGTGCACCACCTCAGAGGCGCTGCCCAGCCCCATGGCCAGACCTGCGATCTGGCCTTTAAGAGATCCTAAAGTGCCTCCAGGCAACACGACAGAGCCAAGAGTTGGTGAGAATAGGGATCCGAGAAAGGGCTTCCGAGATGCTTGTGGCTGGAGTGACCAGCCCTCCAGTGGGACAACACAGGTGCTCTGAGGATGCCCCCGGGGAGCACACACCCCCATTTTCCAGGGTGGGGAACTTAGGGATGAGCTGCGCTTTCTCTGAATGCAGGCGGAGGGGCTGCAGAGAAGAAAGGCCTCCAACCAACAGGCTGCATGTGCAAGGGTATGAAGATGTGAGGACACTCAAGAAGTACGTGCACATCATGAAAGCAGACAGTCCCCATTTGGGGTGCAGGACACCCAGCTGGAGAAATCAGCGGGCGGCTGCACCACACGGGGTCAGGAGAGCCAGGCCCACAGGGCTCCAAGCTAGGGATGCTATGACAGGATGGGATCCACACCACAGGAAGGCCTGTCATCGGTCGCACAGAGCAGGAACTGGGGCAAGACTGGCATCAGTGAGACCATTCAACTGTCTGCCTGCCAGGTAACCTGAGGAAGACATGAACTAAGCCAGCGACCCCTAAGCCAGTGACCCCAAAGCCTGGATGTAGGGAAACATACAGGGCTGATTTGGTGACCAACTGGATGGGGCAGGTGAGGGCAGGGGATACAGACCTCCTGGAATGTAGGGGAAATGGCAGGGTGAGAAACGGCCATAAGCAACGGTCCATACCCAGAGGTAGATGTCCTTACAGAGGTGAAGGGACAGAGCTACACAGGGAAGGGTCAAGAAGGGTGTCAGAGCCCAGGAGCTCCACACCCAAAGGGTAACTGGAGGGACTGCTTTCCCTAAAATTAAATATTTGATCATACTAATTTAATTCTACCTATTAAATTTTCTTTAGTGAATTCTAAGATGCAAAATATTAAAATAAAGTATTATTTTGAGACATTTAATTGTTACACTATTTTGTTGGAACAGAGCCCAGAGTCCTAAATAGAACTAATTTAGAAATGGGCTCTTCTCATGCTTACATGAGTAACACTGCCTGTATTTGATCTTTTTTTTTTCTGATTTTATTTTTTTATTTTATTTTTTTTTATTTTTCAGCGTAACAGAATTCATAGTTTTACACCACACCCAGTGCTCCATGCAATGCATGCCCTCCACAATACCCACCACCAGGCTCCCCCAACCTCCCATCCTCCGCCCCTTCAAAACCCTCAGGTTATTTTTCAGAGTCCATAGTCTCTCATGGTTCATCTCCCCGCCAATTTCCCTCAACTCCCTTCTCAAATAAAACCAACCTACTAGAGATCAAAGAGAACTAAAATGAAAACCAAGGTCCACTGCTGATTGACCATATTCCCAACAGTGTGAGTGACCAGACCCTATGTATGGCCACCAAGGGCTCCACCATAGCTCTCCTGCCCAGGCACCTGGGTGGCCAGAGGGGGCCCGGTGGGAGCCTCAGGCTCAGGATGAACAGACTCCTAGGCCCCAAGAGTTCGTGCTGTTCTTACCTGTACACAATTCTTTCCCTCTGCAAGTCCTCCAAGCCACAGCACAGCTCGGCAGCATAGAAAATAGCTCTCTCCTCATCAAAGCCAGGGTTGCCCAAGTTGTGGATGTGAAACTTCAAGTCCCCTCCATTCATAATGGTTAGCACCAAGCACAAGAAATCTCTGGTTTCGTAAGCATAGCACAAACTAACCTAAAGACAACAGCATCATAAAAAACAAAGCACCTGCTCATTCCTTGGTGATTTCCTCTATTTGTGAACATTATTCATACATTCCGTGTTAGGTTTATCACAAGAACACCCGAATCCCATATGCTTCACCGAAATGCATTCCATGCATCTGGGGCTTCTTGGACATTTTAGCTGTCCAAGAGCTTACAGAGTTCTATACTGAGAGGAGAGAACTTTCTATGGCTAAGTGGGTAGATGGCAAAATTTCACAAAGACACTGGGATCATGATTCATCGAAGGTATGCTCTAATTGTTGAGTGTTTATGTTCCACACTTCTAGAACACCCACATTCAGCATACAAGTTAAATTAAAGTTAATACCCTCTCCCACAGTGCAAGAGAGGTCTTGCAACTGCACATCCTTCCAACATTTCATGTTGTCAGTCAATGCTGCTGAAGGAATAGTTGTCTCTTATTGTGGTTTTAATGTGCATTTCTCTGCATATACAAATGCAGAATACTTTTTCATATATTTATCCATTTGGAACTACATGTGTGAAATACCTGTCCAAGTTTTTTGCCCACTGTTCTGTTAGTTTGTAAGTGAATTTACACACACACACACACACACACACACACACACATCCTGCTGGGATTTTGATTGGGGCTGCATTTAATTCATTTAATCTATTTCTCAATTTGGGAAAACAAACATCTTCATACATTGCATCTCCTAATCCATACCCCTGATATCCTTCCATTTATTTCATCTTCTTTAATTTCTCGTAATGGCATTTTAGATCACAGTGTAGAAGTTTTGCACATTTTAAATACATTTTTACCTAGATTATGATGTTTCTTGATGTTATTGTAAATGGTATCAATTACAAGTTTTTATTTTCTAAGTATCTGTGGCTAGTATTGTATCTAATAACTTGGCTAGATACACAATAAATTATATAAAAAGTGTTGGCCTGTCCCCGTGCATAACCATGTTGTGGGCCAGCCAGGGTGGGCTGTGGGAAGGAGGAGGGGATATGAATGACACAGGTTCAGGTCATGACCCATTGATCAACTGTAAACAGAGAGGAAAAAAATATAATCAAGGATGAAGGAAAACTCACAGAGGAAATAAAAAACTACATTCAGACAAATAAGATGGAAATCAACTTTTCAAAACCTATGGGACACAGCAAAAGCAGCTCTAAGAGAGAAGATCATAACAATGCAGGCCTTCCCCAAGAAGTAAGAAAAATGCCAAATAAACAATCTCACTTTATATCTAAAGGAACTAGAAAAAGAACAAAGCCCAAAGTTAGTAGAAGGAGGAAATAATAAAGATCAGAGTGGATATAAATGAAATAGAGATTAAAAACAATAAAAAGATCAATTAAACTAAAGCCTGGTTCTTTGAAAAAATAAATAAAATCAATAAACTTCTAATTAGATTCATCAATAATAAATATATAATTTTTTAAAAAATTAGAAATGAAAGAGAAGTTACAAGTGACACCACAGAAATACAAAAAATCATAAGAGATCAGTATGAACACTTATACACCAACATACTGGACAACCTAGAAGAAATGGGTAAGTTCCTAGAAACCCAATCTTCTATGACCAAATCACATAAAACAGAAAATATGAACATACCAATTACAAGTAATGAAACTGAAGCAGTAATTTTAAAACTCCTAAGAAACAAAACCTCAGGACCACATACCATTTTTTTTTAAGATTTTATTTATTTATTTGACAGAGAGAGAGAGAGAGATCACAACTAGGTGGGGGGAGGAGGGGGAAGCAGGCTCCCCGCTGAGCAGAGAGCCTGATGCAGGGCTCGATACCAGGACCCTGAGATCATGACCTGAGCCGAAGGCAGAGGCTTGGCCCACTGAGCCACCCAGGCGCCCCTACCAAACATTTAAAGAAGAGTTAGTACCTATCTTTTCAAACTATTCTAAAAAAAAATTGAAAGAGGAAGGAAGGCTTCCAAATTCATTTTACAAAGCCAGAATCACCCTGATACTGAAACCAGATAAAGACACTACAAAAAAAAGAAAATTACAGGCCAGTATAGATGTAAAAATCCTCAACAAAATATTACTAAATCCAATTCAAAAATATATTAAAAGGATCATACACCATGATCAAGTGGGATTTATTCCAGGGATGCAAGGATGGTTTAACATCCACCAACAGATCAAGGTGGTACACCATATTAACAAAATGAAAGATGAAAATCATATGGTCATCTCAATAGATCCAGAAAAAATTTATGACAAGATTCAGTACCTATTTATGATAAAAAATCTCAATAAAGTGGGTATAGAAAGAACATACCTTAACATAATAAAGGTCATATATGAAAAACCCACAGCTAACATTATCCTGAATGGTGAAAAGCTATAAGCTTTTCCTCTAAGATAAAGAACAAGACAGAGATGCCCACTCTTGACACTTTTACTCAACATAGTATTGAAAGTCCCAGCCATAGCATTTAGGCAAGAAAAAGAAATAAAAGGCATCTAAATTGAAAGGAAGAAGTAAAATTATTTGCAGATGACGTGACGTTATATATAGAAAACCCAAAAGACTCCACCAAAGAGATCTGATAACTAATTAATGATTTCAGTAAAGTCACAGGGTACAAAATTAATATACAGAAGCAGATTGTGTTTCTATACACTAATAACTAGCTGTCGGAAATAGAAATTAAGAAAACAATCCCAAGGGCACCAGGGTGGCTCAGTCGGTTAAACATCCGACTCCTGATTTTGGCTCAAGTCATGATTTCATGGGTTGTGGGATCAAGCCTCACATCAGGCTCTATACTCAGTGGGGAGTCTGCTTGAGATTCTCTCCCTCTGCCCCTCTCCCCACTCACATGTGCACACTCCCTCTCTCAAATAAATAAACTTATCTTTAAAAAAAAAAGAAAACAATCCAATTTACAATTGTATCAAAGTAATACAATGCCTAGGTATAAATTTAACCAAGGAGGTTAAAGACCTATACTCTGAAACTGTAAGAGACTGATGAAAGAAATTGAAGACAACATAAAAAAACGGGAAGATACACCATCATCACGGATTGGAAGAATTAATAATGTTAAAATGTCCATATTACCCAAAGTAATCTACAGATTCAGTGCAATCCCTATCAAAATACCAATAGCATTTTTCAGAGAACTAGAACAAATAATCCTAAAATTTGTATAAAATAACACACAAGACTCTGAAGAGCCAAAGCAATCTCCAGAAAAAAACAACAAAGCTGGAAGAATCGTGCTCCCTGATTTCAAACTCTATTACCAAGCTGTAATAATGAAAATAGTATGGTATTGGTATAAAAACAACCACACAGATCAGTGGAATAGAATAGAGAGCCCAGTAATAAGCCTATGCATATATGGTCCATTAATATATGACAAAGGAGGCAAGAACATGCAACAGGGGAAAGAGAGTTCAATAAATTGTGTTGGGAAAACTGGACAGCCACATGCAGAAGAATGAAACTGGACCACTACCTTTTACCACACTCAAGAATTAACTCAAAATGTATTAAAGACTTGAACATAACAAGTAAAACCATAAAACTCCTAGAAGAAACCATCGGAAGTAAGTGCTTTGGCATCAGTCTTAGCAATATTTGGGGTGGGGGACACAGTCTACTGAGGCAAGAACAACAAAAGCTAAAATAAATGGGATTACAACAAACTAAGAAGCTTCCGTACAGTGAGGGAAACCAACCACAAAACAAAAAGGCTACCTACCGAATGGAAGAATTGGCAAATCACATATCAGATAAGGGGATAATATTAAAAACATATTTTTAAAAACTTACATAAATCAATATGAAAAATAACCTGATGGAAAAATGGGCAGAGTACTTGAACAGATGTTTTTCCAAAGAAGACACACCAATGGCCAACAGGCACATGAAAAGACTCTCAATGTCACTAACCAATAGGGAAAGGCAAATCAAAACCACCATGAGATTTCACTTCACGCATGTCAGAATGGCTAGCATCAAAAAGACAAGAAATAACAAGTGTGGGTAAGTATGTGCAGGAAAGGAACCCTTGTACACTGTTGACGGATATGTAAGTTGGTGCGGCCACCATGGAAAACAGTATGGAAGTTGCTCAGAAAAGAAAACCTAGGGGTGCCTAGGGGGCTCAGTCAGTTAAGCATCTGCTTTCAGCTCAGGTCACGATCCCAGGCTCCTGGGACTGAGCCCCACGTCGGGCTCCCTGCTCAGTGGGAAGTCTGCTTCTCCCTCTCCTCCCTGCTTGTGCTCTTTCTCACTATCTCTGTCACTATCTGCCTCTCTCTCACAAATCAATAAAATCTTTAAAAAAAGAAAAAAATACCATATGGTCCAGCAATTGTACCTCTAGGTGTTTATCCAAAGAAAATGAAAACACCGATCCAGAGAGGTATCTGCGCTCCTAGGTTCATCGCAGCCTTATTTACAACAGCCAAGACACGGGAGCAACCTCAGTGCCCACCCACAGATGAAAAGATACAGAAGATGTGGTCCATACATACGATGTGGTATGACTCAGCCATAAAGAAAGCTGAAATCTTGCCACTTCCAAAACATGGATATAAGTAGTGGGTATAATGCCAAGTGCAATAAGTCAGCCAGAGAAAGACAAATGCCATATACTTTCATTCATATGTGGAATCTTAAAAACAAAACAAACTAATAAACAAAACAGAAACAGACTCTGGCACGGAGAACGAACTGTTGATTAACAGAGTAGGGAGGGGCTGGGGGACAGAAAGGAGGCAGAAGCGATTAAGAGGTACAAACCTCGGGGCACCTGGCTGGCTCATTCACAAGAGCACGCGACTCAATCTTGGGCTCATGAGTTCAAGCCCCATGTTGCGTGTAGAGATTACTTAAATAAATAAGCAAACTTTAAAAAAACAGAGGTACAGACTTCTAGTTACAAAACAAATAAGTCAAGGAGATATAATGTACAACATAGGAAATATAGTTGATAATATGGAATAACAGGGTGGTGATAGATGGTAACTAGACTTATCACAGGGATCATTTCATAATGCATAAAAATATGGAATCACTATGATGTACACTTGAAATTAATGAGATATTGTCAAGTCAATTATACGTCATTTAGGGAAAAAAAGGATGAAGGAAAATATTTCTAGGTTCCTTGGGAGAGGCCAAGAATACAGAAACAAAAATATTTCCTTTAAACAGAATAAACCACTGGTATTATGTCCCTTTCACAGAGGTAGATTATGGATTTCTGTGTTTCAAGGTAGTTACACAAACATATTGGAAAGAACTCCATGACGAGCCAGTTGTATTAAAGATTTTCGTGGAATGCACGAGGAGAGACCTGTCACACCCAGAGGTAAATGTAGAGGATGGCAGTGCAGGCCACTCTGTGCAAAGTCTGTCCCCCAGCGCAAAGCAGCAAACCTCAGTCCTGAGACAGAAGTGACTTGGAGGAAGTAAGCATGACACCACAAGTCCTTTCCTAAGTTTTCTTTCCCTCTCCCCCTTCACACAGACCCGCCTGTTGCCACAGATGCTCCAGGAGACACGAAGTGGGGGACAGTAGCTAAGTTTGGGGATGAACATCGCAGCACCTCATGCACAGCACAGGGCATGGGAGAGTCCCGGGTTCACCCCAGCCCCGCTCATCTGACCCCTGCCTGACATGGTGAAGGTGGGACTTGATGCTCCATATGTTTGGGGGAACCCTAGCCAAGAGTGAGCAGTACATTGGGCCAATGTCAGACTGCGGCCTCGCGGAGACAAGGACTCAGGACAGTGCCTTCAGGCTCCAGAAGCAGTGGTCCCACAGCCCAGGATGAGCACTGCCTCCCAGGAGAGGGGAGGGCCCTGACTGGTAACAGCCTGCTGCAGGGTGTAAGGAGAAGCCCACAGACCAGGCCCCACTGCTTTGTGTGTGTGTTCAGTAAGAAATGGGTAGGGAAGAGGCCACCAGCACAACCAGAATGTCCCCGGTCTCCGTCCCCACCACCAGCCCAGGCAGCCCAGCCAACACTCCCGCCGGCAGCGGTGGAGGCAGTGCCGGTGGGCCCAGCAGCAGGGGTGCCCAGGAAAGCAGTCCTTACCGTGCCATCCCCAGTGAGGACTAAACCCAGATACTCACTACAAATCTGCTATGCACTTTTTCTAGGATTCTCTTTTCATTGAGAGCCATGGCTTCACCTTTCCTCCTCTTTATTCTTTTTTTCTCTAGCTTCTTACATGCATACATCTTTCCTGTAGCTCGCACTTGACAGGCACAAACCTAGTTTTTAAAAAAGTGGAAAAAAGGTTTCTACACACCCTTGGGCCGCCACCACCACCACCACCACCAGCAACCAAACCCCGTTTCTCCAGGATCAGCCCCACCAGTGAAGAGTCACAAGGGGCTAGTGGACTGGACAGGGGAGGAGGGGTCACACTCTGCCAGCTGCCCACAGGTGATCACAGCATGCTGGGTCAGCCAGGGTCTCCCTGGGCCCTTCAGTCCTTGCACAAGGCCACAGTGTTCGAAACTAAACTGATTCCTCTTTCTTTTAAAAGTTTAAGAATATAAGAAAAGATATTGCATAGAATTCATAAACTCTCATGCTTAGTTGTTAAAATACTATTTACACATCACTTACCTTCCCACTAGGAAAAAATGTCCAAAATCACAGCAGTGGAGATGGGGCTATAATGAGCTCCCACGTAGCCATCCCACAGCTTCTGGGCTGTCAACATGGGGCTATCTTGTTTCCTCCAACTCCCATCCACTGCCCGCGCACACATACACACAGACACACACATCACACACCTACACACACCTGCCACACATATACCACACAAACACTCACCACACGCACCTCAGACATACCCACCGTGCGCGCACACACACACACACACTCCCCACACACACCCACCGCATACCACAGGCACGTACGCACCTCACACACATAACACATGTACATACCACACATATATAGATACAGTCTCCTTATAAGCAAACATGAAACATGTATCATTTTAATCCATCAATAACATGATCTTGATGATAAAATGTAAAGTTCATTGTGGAAAATACTGGAAGTATTAGTAAGGACAATGATAAAACTCACTGGAATTCCAAGATAACCGTGTAGCCATGTGAGTCCTCTGAATTCTGGGTGGGGAAACTGACCTTATATTATAGAATAGAAAATATTTTATAATCTCTTTCCACCTTACAGTGTGACTGTTTTCTCATCATTAAAGTTCTCCCAATATCTGACTTCTCCAAAATTTATTTACTCATTTTCTCACCATTAAGTCTTGGCACATTAATCTTGGCATATCTCTTTATCACAGATTCTTCTTTTTTAAGATTTTATTTATTTATTTGACAGAAATCACAACTAGGCGGAGAGGCAGGCAGAGAGAGAGGAGGAAGCAGGCTGGGCAGAGAGTCCAACATGGGGCTTGATCCCAGTGCCCTGAGATCATGACCTGAGCCGAAGGCAGAGGCTTTAACCCACTGAGCCACCCAAGCGCCCCATCACAGATTCTTTTAAGTGGAATTGCCAAGTCAAAGAAAGAGAAGGGAGAAGAAGTAAGAGGGCCGGACACTGTACTCTCATCTGGACATGAAGACCCATTCACTGCCCCACCAGCCAGGGCAGCAGGGATCGTCTCCCTGTCGTGAGGAGGAGAAAATGGGGACGCTGCAGTCACACAGCAGGAAGCAAGCCCAGCTGCTGTCCATGAGTCCTCTCCACGGTTCTGTGCTGCCTCTGCGGCCATGCGCGCAGAGACACCACCAACTCTCTCCCCTCAGTGCCGCCATAGGACCCCACAAATTTATTCTGGGGGACTTGAAGCCTATGGGAAAGTACTGTGGTCAACAAAGTAAGACCAAAATGTTTGTCCTTGCAAACCCGCTGGAAGAGGTGTTAGCATTTGGAAAAAGTAAATCCAGCACTGGAATTTGGACTTCAAAGGCATTGAGGCTGTCCGCATTAGGGTCACGGGGCTTCCTCTGACAGGGACACACAATGGAAACGGACTATTTGCTCCCCCACAGACTCAATGTAACAAATGGCATGTCCAGAACAGGTCTGTGAAAAACCAGAACGGTGTATCTATCTGTACAATCTTTTGTGTGGAAACACAAGTAAATGTGTTAAAAAAAAATCTATAAAAGTAAATATACCAAGTCTTTCACAACAGTTAAAATTTGCTAACATGTTACTACTGCGTCTGTGGCTAATATCTCCATGTGGCTCTAACTAGAACTACATTCTTTTGTAAACACAAGAGCTCGGACCATCCTCTGTTCTTGGACAGAATCCGAGTTCCACACTTGGACATCACGAAAGGCAGACTAGCACGAATTAAAAAGCATAAGTAAATTGCCTGCTTGAGGAGGTATTCAAGCAGAGGAGGCATTTCTTACAGAATCTCTGGCCTGGAACGGGTTACAGAAAGCATGTGGACGGCTCACTGGAAATGCTCCAACAGGTCTCCAGAACTGTGTTGGGCACAACACCGCTCTTCTTCCCCTGAGGTAATGGGGACATGAGCCGATGTCTCACCACACCCAAGCCCAGATGGAGGACAGGCCTCCCTTGTGGGACAAGGCCTCTTAGGTCTGCTTCCTAATGCACGTTGAGGGATCTCTGAGGCTTTGGTTTAGGCCTTCCCTGGGAATTTGGGAGCATGGGTGATTTCAATCACAAGCCGGCAGTTTAACTTGCTTCTGACCACACATGCAGCTTTGGTTCCCAGCGGCTGTCCCCACTCTGGGGAGTTACAAATGCTGGAACTGAATATGAGCACTCCAGATAATGAATGAGGCAATTAACACCTCTTTTAATGACCTAACCAGAACTGTGTGTGATTCTTTGTTCGCCCTGCACAACAAGTCTCTATCTAGGAGAGCCATCATACTGGATCATCTACTAACCAGCCATCTACCACTAACTACCTAAGTAGTTTTCTTAGGATTTTCCTAAATTTACACATTTTCTAGTATCTTTTGATATAGGTGTGGAAGCACATACATGTCCACATAGAGTTGAGATCAATAAGCACATTCAATAATATACTCTGTACTACATCAGCTTTTAGGCTAGTTTTAAATTATGGAAATAGAGCAACAGAAATTCGGCAATCAAAAGAAATGAAATCTTGCCATTTGCAATGACGTGGATGGAACTAGAGGGTGTTATGCTGAGCAAAATAATTCATCAGAGAAAGACAATTATCATATGATCTCCCTGAAATGAGAAATTTGAGAGGCAAAGGGGGGGGCTTGGGGGGTAGGGAAGGAAAAAATGAAACAAGATGGGATCGGGAGGGAGACAAACCATAAGTGACTCTTAATCTCACAAAACAAACTGAGGGTAGCCAGGGGAGGGGTGTAAAGAGGGTGGTTGGGTTATGGACATTGGGGAGCATATGTGATATGGTGAGTTCCATGAAGCGTGTAAGCCTGATGATTCACAAACCTGTACCCTTGGGGCATATAATACATTATATGTTAATTTTAAAAATTAAAAAAAAAAAGAAATTCGGCAATATGGAAAGAATCATCTTTTCCATCAGGACAAACTGAGCTTGAATGTCAAATAATCGGATGCGGGGAAATAACTTTTTAAGAAACATAGAGTGAAAGAAAAAAATCACGAAGATCGTGATTTTTTTCTTTCCAGATCTCTGAATCTTCTAAAAGCAGGTAGCAAAGTACTTTTGTTTGAAGTTTCAATCTTTTCTCGTGGTTGGCTAAATCATTCCCAAAATACACAGTAAGGAAATAAAGGTATGGGTAAAGCTGACACATTCATGGTTCTCAAGTACCTTGCTGTTTTACTTTTCTAGAAGTATTGCTTATAGCTAGTCCTGCATTACTTACCTCACCAAATCCGCCTTTTCCTAGAACTCTGTAATGTCTAAATGTGTCCTTTGTTACTGGTTGCCTAATTAATTAAAAAAAAAAAAAAAGCTTTAGCTTCAGGTGTCACATCACATTGTTATTTTAAAGCCAAAAGCCTACCTAGCTCCTGTCCTGGCCTTCCTTATGACACTGCTCTGTTCAAAGGGAGTGCCTGAGGCAAGGGTTCCCTCGGGTGGGACTCCTTCCATTACATTAAGAGAAGTAAGCAGGGGTGCCTGGGTGGCTCAGTGGGTTAAAGCCTCTGCCTTCGGCTCAGGTCATGATCCCAGGGTCCTGGGAATCTCTGCTCAGCAGGGAGCCTGCTTCCCTTCCCCTCTCTGCCTGCCTCTCTGTCTCCTTGTGATCTCTGTCAAATAAATAAATAAAATCTTTTTTTAAAAAAAGAGAGAGAAATAACCAAATGCTAACATTGAAGATTGACTGAAAACACTGAAGACAGATCTAGAACAGTCCGATTACCCTGACTAGTTGAAGGAAGGTCAGCAGCTAGTCCCCATCACGACATGGTATGTATCGGGCCTATCGGTGGTGAGCCTTGGAGGAAAGCGACAAATCTACAGTGCAGTGCCCTGTGGGAAAAGAACCTCAACCGAGGTGTTGATACTCAACGTCTCAAAAGAAACGTGAATGAAGCAGAACTGGAAATCTAACCAATCAATAACCATGTCACAACCACACTGACTGGGCACACCCTTCGTAGGCGGCTCTAGAATTACCTCTATTTTCAGGGACCTGATGCTCACGAAGGTCAAGTCCCTTGACTGAGTCTATGAGGCTAGTCCAGCAAGACCGAACCAGTGCACTTCAGGTTCTATTTCTGTGAATCTAGGATATGTTTTATTTTCTAACTACTGTGTCCATAGGGCTGACTGTCATTTTAAAAGGAGAGAACAGGGACGCCTGGGTGGCTCAGTTGGTTGGACGACTGCCTTCGGCTCAGGTCATGATCCCGGAGACCCGGGATCGAGTCCCGCATCGGGCTCCCAGCTCCACAGGGAGTCTGCTTCTCCCTCTGACCTTCTCCTCGCTCATGCTCTCTCACTGCCTCTCTCTCAAATAAATAAAATCTTAAAAAAAAAAAAATAATAAAATAAAAGGAGAGAACAGGGTCAACTAAATTAGAAGAAATTATATAACACATATTAATAATTTCTGTATAATACCATATCCAGCCCAAGATTTCCAATATTATCTTGAGAGATAGAAAAGTATACATTAAAAAAAAAGAAAAGTATACATTAATCAATATATATTGTGAGAAGTTACTACTTGTTTTTGTTGAATTTTAAATCAGAACATACCTTTCTAGCCATTTCCACTGTAGAAATCGAGAAAAATACGAGCTTTCTTGGTATGCTTCAAATGGTTCTCCACTTAAGTAGTTATGGACAATTCTAGAAAAAGATTTTATGTAATTATATACATTTATTGCATTACAATATGAAAACAACTGTGTTTCAGCATATTCATCAACACTGGGTATGGGAAGTCAGTCATTTTACATAATTAAATACATCAAATTTTGCAATTACAGAATTCCACACTCATTTCTGATGTTATCAGTAAAAATATGAAGGCAAGAATTCAAAAGAAATGAAATTGTTTACCCTCCCAAAGTCAAAGTTTCTTTTTATATATATGTATTCAAGGGGTGTGTGTGTGTGTGTGTGTGTGCACACATGCATCCAAGCACCTGTGTTTCAGTAGGGTTGTTAAACATTTGGTATGTAAGATTAGAATGAGTATCTAAATGATTATAATGGTCATATTGTAGAAAATGTTAATATGTGACAGAACCTTTTTTTTAACATTGAAACTAAAGCACCCAATGAAATCTGTTTTGGGTTTTTTTTTTTAAGATTTTATTTATTTGACAAAGAGAGAGCAATCACAAGTAGACGGAGAGGCAGGCAGAGAAGGGAAGCAGGCTCCCCACTGAGCAGAGAGCCCGATATGGGGCTCAATCCCAGGACCCTGAGGTCATGACCTGGGCTGAAAGCAAAGGCTTTAACCCACTGAGCCACCCAGGCACCCTCCAGTGAACTATTTTATGCTATATATTTCCAGAAGAAATTTTAACAATTAGCCATGCTCCTAAAGTTTTATTTAGAATTTTATAAAATGTATACAATTTTATATTATAAAATGTATACAATTTTATATTATTATTATTATATTATATACAAATATTATATCTATTACAGAACTAATAAAATTCTTCTTTTGTATTAATTTTTAAAATTTTTTATGAACATATAATGTATTTTTATCCCCAGGGGTACATGTCTGTGAATCGCCAGGTTTACACACTTCACAGCACTAACCATAGCACATACCCTCCCCAATGTCCATTACTCCACCACCCTCTCCCGGTCCCCCTCCCCCCAGCAACCCTCAGTTTGTTTTGTGAGATTAAGAGTCACTTACGGTTTGTCTCCCTCCCGATCCCATCTTGTTTCTTTTCTTCTTTTCCTACCCCCCAACCCCCTATGTTGCATCTCCACTTCCTCATATCAGGGAGATCATAGGATAGTTGTCTTTCTCCGACTGACTTATTTCACTAAGCATGATACCCTCTAGTTCCATCCACGTCATTGCAAATGGCAAGATTTCATTTCTTTTGATGGCTGCATAGTATTCCATTGTGTATATATACCACATCTTCTTTATCCATTCATCTGTTGATGGACATCTAGGTTCTTTCCATTTTGGCTATTGTAGACATTGCTGCTATAAACATTCGGGTGCATGTGCCCCTTCGATCACTACGTTTGTATCTTTAGGGTAAATACCCAGTAGTGCAATTGCTGGGTCATAGGGTAGTTCTATTTTCAACTTTTTGAGGAATCTCCATGCTGTTTTCCAGAGCGGTTGCACCAGCTTGCATTCCCACCAATAGTGTAGGAGGGTTCCCCTTTCTCCGCATCCTCGCCAGCATCTGTCATTTCCCGACTTGTTAATTTTAGCCATTCTGGCTGGTGTGAGGTGATATCTCATTGTGGTTTTGATTTGTATTTCCCTGATGCCGAGTGATGTGGAGCACTTTTTCATGTGTCTGTTGGCCATCTGGATGTCTTCTTTGCAGAAATGTCTGTTCATGTCCTCTGCCCATTTCTTGATTGGGTTATTTGTTCTTTGGGTGTTGAGTTTGATAAGTTCTTTATAGATTTGGGACACTAGCCCTTTATCTGATATGTCGTTTGCAAATATCTTCTCCCATTCTGTCAGTTGTCTTTTGGTTTTGTTAACTGTTTCCTTTGCTGTGCAAAAGCTTTTGATCTTGATGAAATCCCAATAGTTCATTTTCGCCCTTGCTTCCCTTGCCTTTGGCGATGTTCCTAGGAAGATGTTGCTGTGGCTGAGGTCGAAGAGGTTGCTGCCTGTGTTCTCCTCAAGGATTTTGATGGATTCCTTTCTCACATTGAGGTCCTTCATCCATTTTGAGTCTATTTTCATGTGTGGTGTAAGGAAATGGTCCAATTTCATTTTTCTGCAAGTGGCTGTCCAATTTTCCCAACACCATTTATTGAAGAGGCTGTCTTTTTTCCATTGGAC
>PISX010012878.1:0-58888 GCA_004024625.1 Mellivora capensis
TTATTCCAAATTGAAAAGGAAAAAGTAAAACCATCACTATTTGCAGATGGTATATTATATGTATAAAACCCTAACATCTCTGCCAAAAAAAAAACCTGTTAGATATAATAAATTCAGTAAAGTTACAGTATACAAAATCAATATATGAAAATCTGTGGCATCTCTGTGTACTAACTACAAACTATAAGAGAAGTTAAGAAAGCAATCCCATTTATAATTACATTAAAAAGAATAAAATGCCTAGGAATAAATTTAACCAAAAAAGATGAAAGACCTATAAACTAAAAACTATGAGGCACTAAGGAAAAAAATTGAAGATGACACAAATAAATGGAAAGATAGTCTATGTTCAAGGACTAGAAGAATTAATATTGTTAAAAAGTCCACACTATCCAAAGCACTCACTCTACAGATTCAATGTAATCCCTAACAAATTTCCAATGGCATTTTTCACAGAACTAGAATAATTCTAAAATTTATATGAAACCACAAAAGATGTTGAATAGCCAAAGCAATCTGGAAAAAGGAAAACAAAGCTGGAGATATTTATACTCCTTGTTTTCAAACTATGCTACAAAGCTATAGTAATCAAAATATTATGGCACTGGCATAAAAACCGATTACACAGATCAATGGAACAGAAATGAGAGCCCGGAAATAAGTACAAACAATTTGCAACAAATGAGCCAGGAACATACAATAGAGAAAGGACAGACTCTTCAGAATGATGCTGGGAAAACTGAAGAGACACATGCTCTTCAGAATAAAACTAGACCACTCTCTTACACCATACACAAAAATTAACTCAAAATAGATAAAAGATTTGAATGTAAAACCTGAAACTATAAAATTCCTAGAAGAAAATTTAGGTAGTAAGCTCCTTGACTTCAGTCTTAGAAATTTGTTTGTGAATATATCTCCAAAGACAAGGGAAAAGCAAAAATAAACAAACAAAACTTAATCAAACTAAAGAGCTTCATACAGCAAAGGAAACCATCATCAAAATGAAAATGTAACTTACTGAGTGAGAGAAGATATTTGCCAACCACATATCCAATAAGGGGTCAATATCCAAAATATATTTTAAAAACTTATACAACTCAACAATAAGAAAATGAACATATATGTTATATCTGAACAGAAAATGTTAAGTTATAAATGGGCAGAGGATCTGAATAGACGTTTTCCCAATGTCTTATACATATAGTCAACAGGTACATTAAAAGATGCTACACATCACAATTATTAGGGAAGTACACGTCAAAACTAAAATATCACCTCACCCCTGTTAGAATTGCTATTATCAAAAAGCAAGAAATAACAAGTGTTGAAGAGGATATGTAGTAGAGGGAACATACTGTTGGTGGGAATGTAAATTGATGCAGCCACTATGGTATACAGTATGGAGCTTCCCCAAAATATTAAGAATAGATCTACCATATGATCCAACTATTCCACTCCTGGGTCTAAAGAAGACAAAAACACTAATTCAAAAACATAGATGCACCCATATGTTTATTGAAGCATTATTTACAATAACCAGGATATGAGAAAAACCTAAGTGTCCATCAAGAGAGGAATGGATATAGAGGATGTGTCTTATGTATATGATGGAAGCCTACTCAGCCATAAAAAAGAATGAAATCTTGCTATTTTTGACAACATGGATGGAACTTGACGGTATTACGCTAAGTGAACTAAGTTAGCCAGAAGAAGATGTAGATCATTTGATTTTACTACTATATGTATCTAAAAAAATGTATAGGAAATGAACAAAGAAAACAATACAAAAATAAACTCATAAATACAGAGAACAGATTGATGGTTACCAGAGAGGAAGGGGGTCAATTGTGTGGTGAATGCTAACCAGACTTCTGGTGGTCGGTCACTTTGTAGCACATACAGATGTTCAATGACAAGCACAGCTAAAACTGACATAATGTTATGTATCAATTTTGCCTCAATTTAAAAAAGAAAGAAAAATAAAAAAACAAATGTTTCTCCAAGAGAAAAGAAATTTGCTATTAAGGACAGAGACTATTTTATCATTCTTTGTTTTTCCGAGCCCAAAGCACACTGCCTCACAGAAAAGAACAAATGTTTGGTCTGAGAGGAGGTGGAAAGAGGATTGATATAAGGAATAATATATTTTATATACACAAGCACACACACTTTCTGGAAGGCAAAGAAGAAGATGTAAGTTAAGACAGCATTTAAAAATAAAAGGGAACTGTGGAAATAGAAAAAAATTTAATTCCAAGCCCACATTACATTATCTTATTTCAGAGGTCTCTCAAAAATAGCCAAATGAAGTAGGCATTCTGTGTTTCTCTTCGAATTTTAACATGGCCCAGGCGGGGCATGCATCCTTCCCCCTCTTAAAAAATAAATTGCAAAATATCATCAAAGTAAGTTTCAAGGTGATAACTTTCCATTCAGAGGGTAAATGCTTATGGTTGCATTAAGTTACAGTCACCTGAGCTCTCAGTAATGGAAATGTTGACAAGCCCTGAAATACAGCCTGGTACCCAGAGCCTCTCTCTCTCTCTCTACCACCTTCTTGATTGCTCCTCCCGTTTCCACTACCACAAAAGGAAATAGAGCTATTTTTTGACTAGCTTCTGATTTCTATACTCAAAGAAAACCCTACCTTGTATCAGAAAAACTCATAAAAATATTATTTATTTACCAAGAGCTATAGTATCTTTGATTGACATGTCTGTCCTAGAACATGCTATCCAACAACAGCTCCTTTGTGTGACCCCAAACTTTCCCAGTTAGAGACTCCAAAGGGCAAAAACAGCAGCAATAACCACCAGCCCTTTATATCTGAGTCCCTTGGAAATGTATAACAGGCTCTGAAAAAAGAAGGGAGGAGTAGCGGAAGGGGGCCATGAAGGATGCAGAGGGAGGTGTCTTGGGACACATTGCCTGTGACTGTTGCCAGAGTTTCCTTCCTCTTGGAAAGTTCTAGGATTGTTATGGTCCCTCAGGATCACTCTCTGCGTCTACATCCTGCTGAAGTCTTCTGGAGAATTTTTAGGAAATGGATGCTTTTTAGAAATTCCTCCTATGTACAGAATCAACTCTTGCCGATCTGGAAGGGATGAATGTCCTCACAGGTGATAGCTCACCCTGCCTGACAACAGGTGTCTACAGTTCTGCCGAGACTAGGGGTGGAACACAGATATGGGTGCATACATTTAGGGGGTCTACGTTGGGGGGTTGCAGTTCTGCATGTAGGCCTCAGATTGTATTGCAAAACCTCAGAGGCAAGACTTTCTATTTGCCCAGTGTTTTAAAAATCTCCATTTCTTATGCTGGAAATCTTACAAAAGATGCAAAAAATATCTTTTGATACTGTCTCTTAGCAGCATCTTCCCCCAGGTGCCTTCTTCGTAGGACTCTCTACCGGCAGTGCTCCAACTTCCCATCCTTCCCACCAGCCTCTACCTTTCAAAATGCATCCACCTGTGTCCCACGCCCTCGAAGTCCTATTCCCAGGTAAAGGTAACACACTGCCTCCTCCAGAGAAATAGAATATCTGCATATATTAAGGGGTCGATTTCAGGCACAATATACATACAGTCATGATTACTCTTTTTCAAGTATGCATACGTACTGGTCTCATTGGAACCCCAGAAAGGCTTAACCCTGTCTCTATGGACGGTTTAATGGCAATAATAGCAAGTGGAGGAAGAACGTTATCTGATGAGAGAAGAAACACAATTATACAGCTTATAAAAAGACCCAGGAATGATTTTTTTTTTCCTTCCTAGCTGTCACTGATTTCAAAAACAAAAGACAAATCTGTAATCTGATAAGGAAAGCAGAGAATTGAGGACTGATTTGATTTTGTAGGAGATTAAGAACATTTTTTAAATGCATCGCGGCTCTTCCTACTTAGTGTACTTTGGCCAGCCTGAAGGGCATCAGAAGCTTGTTTTCTCTGGTTCTGCTTATCTCATGTAGCTAGGATAAAATTTAAAATATTCATCAAAAGTCCATTTGGAAATATTACTGGTAGAGGAATAGCCGCCCAGGCTTCTGGATATTTTATTGTTATTATTACAGAAATCTCACCTGCCTAGCAGATTGCTTTGCTTAAAGTGAGAAAAAAAAAATTGTGGTATCTATTTTAAGCATCATGATCCTTAATTTCTTAATCTTCTGTTCTTGAGTTCTATAATAAATCCGTTCAAAGCAACACATATGCATTAAGAAGCATACAAAAGCCACCTTTTCTTTTCTCTCCAAAACATTAAAGTCTTTTCATTCCATTTTAAAAGACTCTTTTAAAGCAAGTTCTCTAAGCCAACTTTCTAACCCACACATCACAGAACACTAGGGCCCAGTTTTTCTGGATGCAGTAACTGGTATAATATCTGGTGTAATTATTTCACCCATCAACATCTCAAGGAACAGTAGCTTTGAGCAGGGCCTGCGCCAACTCCAGGAAAAAGGGTGGGAGAGCTGTGTTTTGGCGTACATGCTCTTACAAGCACACTCTCTCTGTCTCCATTTAAATACAGCTCAATTTTCACCAAACCCCTAAAATATTAGCAAATGGTAGCTGCTAAGAATTCATTAGAAATGCCTGAAGACCGATAAAGATTTCAAGATAAATTCCAAGAAGACATCTCTAGTCCATAGGCTCCTTCATATGCCCAAACCCAAGGAATGCCAGAATGGTCCCAGTAGGTTCTGGGATAGAAATGTTTGTCCAAAGTTATTGATCAGGGCAGAAAAGTTAATTTTCTGGATCACTAAATTTAAAAAAAAAAAATTCTCTCTCTCTCTGACTCTGTCTCTCTCTGAAAGAAAATAATAGATGACTATCTTGGCAATAAGATAAAGAGAGAGACAAACATCTATAAACACCTCCCTAGTGCTGTGTGTAATACATTTGCCTATCTCAGAAATTCAAGATAAATCTTCTAAAAAACTGGCCTGTTTTTATGGCTAAAGTATTTGTTTGACCTAATGTACTGTCCCTTAAATGTTGCTAGGGCCAAGAAGCTATACCACTAAAGCAAGCCCCCGATGCAATTTATATTAATAAATAATATGCACATTTGCACAATTGATAATTACAATCACTATTATATAGTGAAGTACATTTTAGGCAACCCTCTATGGCTTGTCTCATGCTTTGCCTCATTAATTCTCCTGCTCTCATCACTCTATAACCCTCCTCTTAAGCCAAAGAATCTCTCCTGCTTTCAGGCTTAGCTCAAGGACCACCCCTTTGATAAGCCCATCTCTAATCAGTGCCATCCCCTGCCTCTTATTACCATCATTTAATAATTGCCCACAGGTCACAGCTTGCTTTGTGCAAGATCTAGTATAACTTAGAACATCTCGTTCAGATCGTACTGCCTTCCATCCACTCGAGGACTCTTCCAGAAGTCCTCCATACGGACTTTCTCCAGCAGCACCAACATACCCGATGACCTCCGCGTTCACATAATGATTCCTTCAACACCCTCATCTCTCAGTTCCTCGCTGATGAGCCCCAACCACTCACTTGGGCCAGTGCAACCATCCCCAAGCCTTGCTGTGGCCGGCGCCTCCCAGCTTCCCAACTCGCCATTCTGACGCCATTTGACCTCCATCCGAACCGACCACCACACGTCTCCCAAAACTCTATAGTCTCCCAGCTCCACTTTCTCTTCATCCAACATCAAAATCAGGCATTACAAGTTATGTTTTTGCCAGAACCCTAGGATTCCTCAAAGTGTTTCCTTCTCCACCTACATAACCCATGTTGCCAACCCTCGATCCTGAGTAAAACTGGCCCTGCCTCTGTGTTCCTGTCCTGAGCTGCTGACACCAGCAGGAAAACTAGCAGCCGAAGGAGAGCTAATGGGCTCCTGTACAAATGCACACCTGAGTGTTGAGAAAGGTCACAGGCTGCCTTTCACCTCTGGACAGAGAAGAAATGCCCTGTAGTGTTGTGCTGGTTTTGTTGACTCGGTAAAAGTCTCAGCTTGTTCTAGCTCCCATAGCTTCTCTCATCCTCCCCTTCATATGGTAGACTTTCCTAAGTGTCACACCTCTCCCTTCTCCTCTGGAGGATACCATCATGTACTCTGTCTGCAGAAGCCCAAGGGGAAGAGAGAGCAGAGCCATGTGGACCGTGCGTGTCTTTTCAACCAGCTCCCTGGTCTGTGTACCTTGTGCCAAAGCCCCAGAGACAGACTGCTGAGTTCAAATCCTGGATCTACTACTTCTCTGCTGTATAACCTTGGGCAACTGACTTCCCTGGGCCTTTTTGTCATCTGGAAAGTAGGAAGAGCAATAATATCTAACTCATTGTGTTGCTGTGAGGATAAAAGGTTAATACCTATAAGCCTATGGAAAGTGCTTAATAGGTGTTAGTTTTTAACTAGTAGAAAGGAGCGTTCATTTTACTGCATGCATCTTCAAAAAACAAAAACAAACAAAAAAAAAACCATGTCCCTATCAGTGAATACCCTTATCCACCTCAACCCCCTTACCTTCTCTCCCAGGATTCTCCAGGGGAGTGGTGGAACCTCCCCTTTGGGAGACTGGATTTAGTAGAAACTAAATCTCTCTCCACCCTTGGGCATGCTGCAGGTCTTCTCCAGCGGCAGCACAGAGAGGCTGGGGCGGTTCACAGGCTCCTGCTGGTTCCACAGCCCAAGCCAAGGTCTGTCTGCCAATCGTCCGATGCAGGGGTGGGCTGCACTCCTCCAAGGTCCTCGCATGTTTGGGGCTGGACTACACAACTCTCAAAGAAACACTTCTGTGTGTGGATGGATGCCTAATTAGTTGTTTAAAAGGGGGACAAAAAGGAGCGACCTTTGATGATGGTGACGGCACTCCCCAGGATTCTCAGGTGTATATTTAAATGCCCCTCCCCCATACAAGATGCTGTTCCCCATACTCTGTCCTCCCTAAAGTTTTACTTATTTTTCATCCTTTGGCTTACATCAGTAAGTCTTATGTCTGCCGCTAAGTGGAAGGCAAGAGCTTGCCTTAGACATCTTCGGTCCCCAAATCACCATGACCATAATAGATTTCAGTAAATATTTCCTGACCTGACTTTAACTTGCCCTTAATACTTAAGTTAATGAAAGTTCTCTAAGTAGTTCTAGTTACTCACCCCTCATATCTATACAAGTCCTGCCAATAATCCACAAGTCCAGGCAGCTCCAAAGCCAAACATTCTGTCCTTCTAGGTATCAAGAGAGCCCAGCAGGGTTTGTTCTCAGCTAAGACACACGATTGTCCTTCCACTTCTAGCCAGAAGCTATTCAAGGCCCTCTCACTTGCCTTGTCTCAAGTTTTACAGAAATTAACCTGGGAGGCTTGTTTTAATAGCAGATTCCTGCGTCTAACTCTCAGATATTCTGACTCAACAAGTTCAGAGGGTCAGAGGGAAGCTCAGGTGTCTGCACTTTTATCAGGTCCCCAGGTGATGCTGATGATGGTGATGACCTTTGGAGGACAAGGGAACACGTCTTAGCCTTGGCTGTTTTTTCCAGCGCCTCGCACAATGTCCGGAACATGTTTGTTGCTCTGAGCCCAAAGCAGTCAGTCCTATCTACGAGCAAACAATATGGCATTGAATTAAAATAGGGGTATTCAAGATGAGATTAGAGAATCAGCAGGTCCTGTGCTTTACCTGCACCTTTCTTTTCCCTGCTGGGAGCCACTCTCAGCCTCACTTTGCACTCTGTTTACAACCATCTGTCTGGTTCTGGGAGCATCCAGCAATCTTACATCACCATCTTGGCCCCTGTAGTTGCACGTGGGCACACAGCTCTGCGTTATCTTCGTTCCACCATCCGCACCAGCGTCGAAAATAAACTCAGGTGACTAGAGAGACTACGAGCAATCTGGAGAAAAGAGAAGAAACTTGGGCCAGTTCCAAGAAGAAACTAAGCTGAGAGTACTCAGCCCTCCTTTCTGTTTTCCCTTGGCTTTACAGGAACGGGTGGCTTCGGGAAAATTGGGGCTATGGCTGCCGGTATTTGTATGTGCTCTCTGATAGGGAATAAGATGATTAGGTGGGCAGGGAGTGAGGCCAATGCAAATGTTGTGGGCTGGAAAAATGCTTAAGGAGTTTTGAAATCTTTTACAAGGCTGACTCCCATTGTGTCCTGACTTCCGCACACTCCGTATCCCTTACATACCCCAGCTCCAACCAGAATGCAAAGCAGAAGCTGTGAGAGCAGCCGTGGCTCAGTATGAGGCACACCAGGATTGAATCAAAGCACACTTTAAGAAACAGAACACCAGGGACGCCTGGGTGGCTCAGTGGGTTAAGCATCTGGGATCGAGCTCGGCATCAGGCTCCCTGCTCAGCTGAGAGCCTGCTTCTCCCTCTGCCTGTCACTCCCCTGCTGTGCTCGATCTCTCTCTCTCTCCCTCTCTCTCTCTCAATCTGACAAATAGATTTTTTTTAAAAAAGAAAGAAACAGAACACCAGGGTTCTACGCATAGTTCCTTCACACCTGAGTTTGTTCATTAAGGCTTCGGTTGTCTCCTTTGAAAAATGATGTGGTAGGAGGCATGGGACGAGGGACTCTTGCATATTGGACATCAAAATAAACCCAAATTCAAGTTTTTTCATCCACCACTTCTTCAAAGTATTCCACTTTTGTGAGCTGCAGGATTTCTGAATCCATTTAGTAAGGGCAATTTTGATAGCCTCCATTTTGCAGATATTGATGCACAGAAAAATAATATATGAAAGTAAGCACCTAGAAATGATAAATTATTATAAAATTGCACAATGATCTCAAGAATGATGGTGTTCTGCTGTCTTCTTCATTATTAATGAACTAGACAACCTTATTTAAAATAGACAATGGTGAGTAGCAAGAAGATAAATATTTTACATTTTGCATTCAGGACCTTCTCTCTAGGAAGAGAAATTTCATCTTATAAATATCTCATGTTATTTATTCAATTACTTCATCGTATACTGCTCTTTCCCACCTGAATTTATATGGGAGAAGAGCTCAGGTTGTTTTTCTTTTGTACTTGAAACTCAGGGTCATTCCTGCATTTTGCACTAAATAATAATTTTAGCATGTTTTCCTTTGCCTTTTTTTAAGATTTTAATATTTGAAAATGGGCAACTGCTTATCTTCTACAAAGGTGATGATTTAGTACTCACAGAGCTCAACTTCAAAAGTGTGAGAGCATAGAACTCATAAAAACAATGTTACCTTTTTGCTCTGACAATTTTAGCCAGCCCTTATACTCATTATGCTCTAATTCTCAAGAAATAACACAAGAGCACTAGGTGGAAATACCATCATCGTCCAAACTCTGCAAATAGTCTTAATAGAAGGCTTTGGACACAGCGAGAAGCCACTATATGCTCTTTAGCTAATCTGACCACTCTTGAAGCACGTTGTAAATGAAGTGAGAACATAATGTATTGAATGTAAATTGAATTTTCCAGTTTAAGAAATTTAACCTATCTCATTTGATCCCCATATTAATCTAACCATTAGCCCATTTTACAGATTAAGATGCTGAGAAAAGGCACAAAGTCATTTCACTGCTTTTCAGAAAAGTCTAAAACTGTGCTACATGGGAGGCAAGAAATTTTAGTACGACCACCCTCCCCTTCAAGCAATGTTTATATCTATAAGGCAAAGCAGAGTTCACACGGTGCTTTAAGGTTGGTTTGGCTGCTTACTGGCTGTGTGACCATGGGCAAATTATGCAACCCTCCTAAAACTCCAGTTTTTCATCTGTAAAATAAAATGGAGCTAATAATAACCAATCTCTCTGGATTGTTATTATGGTTAAATAAAATAATGCAAGTAGCAAGCCTTGCTTTGATGCCTGGCACTCAGTAACCACTCAGAAAAGGATGCTTTATATCAAATCTACACAGTGCCACCTGCTCCTCCTAATTAACATCCCTCATAAACACACCCAAATGAAATAACAAACCAAGTAAGATTCCATCCATGTCCCTAGGAAGACATTAAAAACATGCCACTTTATAATCAGCAACACTGTTCCTATATGTTTTGTAATAATGAGGTCTTTTTTCCAAAAGGCTACAAAAGCAGGTCTTCCTTAGGCTAGATAAAGAAGAGAGCAGGGTTTGGAAGATGAGTCTCCTCCTAGGGCAATTTCCTTTGCATATTTGACCTACACAGAGCATTCTTATTCCTTTACCATTGATTAATGGCATATTTGCAGGTGATTTACAAGTCTTTAATTCGTGATGTCCTGGGTGAAGCGTGACAAAGCCATAATTTTTGGTTTATCCACCTGTCACATTTCACTAACCTAACTTGGGAAACAGGTATCATTCTTTGTCAAAAGGAATTGCTTCATTCACTTGGGCACTCCATGCCTAGTTCCAGGCTTCCTTCCTCCCTTCCTGGCCCCGCTCAGACATCAGGTAAATGGGATTCCTTCAGGGAGGGCTTGGATGGAATCCAATTCAAAGACATATAATTGGCAGTTTTTTCATCTTTCAAAGGCCTTTTCAATACTCACGCTGCTACAGTCAGACTTGCTTTGATTCTCACAAAGCATTGCCTCACCTCCAAGGCTGTTGCTAGGATATAGGGATATCACAACTCCTGAATACATAGGCGGAAGGAAAAGATTTTCCTCCTCCTTACAAATGTCATTCCAGTTCTTGCTCTGCTTTTCTTCAAGGCCAAACTGAGGACAAAGAATAGGATTACCGGGATGAAGTATTCCAAATAAAAGTCAGAAACGAGAGAGACCAGTGCCTGACTGGGAACGGGGGAAGGGAAGGCACTGTGGGAGAGAAAGTTTGGCTTGCAACAGTGGTCAGATGACTCATCAGATGTGGGCCAGATCCAGAACTAGCAAGGGTGATTGCGTGTGTGTGCGTGTGTGTGTGTGTGTGTGTATACATGTCACAAACAGGGGAGGGAATTAAAAAATCAACATGTGATGGAAATGTCCCCATTATTCCCTCTCTGAAGTCTGTAGGTCAAAAAGGGAGTTGTAGCATTTATTACGCATTGAATAGCTTGAGGCCTTATTAATATGCAAATATGCTATCTGGAAGGGTTAGCATATTACAGGGTTATCCACCGTGATATTTTTAAAATACTCCATGAATTCTTTGATACTCCTCCCTTCAAAAGGTGGAGCCTAATCCCCCTTTGCTTAAATGCAGACTGATTTTCGTGACATGTCTAGCTAAAAGAAAGTGGTAGAAATGGCAGTGATACAGTGTGGCTTCTGAGATTAGGACATAAAAGGAGGTGTGGCTTCTTCCCTATCCCCTTTTTTTTGTTTGTTTTATCATTATTATTACTATTAATATTTGAGTAGAGTTGACACACATTGTAACAGTTTCAGGTGTACAATTTAGCAATTTTAACAAGTCTATATATTACACTGTGTTCCTACAAGTGTAGCTACCGCTTGTCTTGTTACATCACTATTACAGTAGCATTAACTCTATTACCCTCTTTTTTATGACCCATTCTGAGGGAAGCCGGCTGCCATGTCATGAAGGCACTCAAGCAGCCCTGTGGGAAAGGAGAGGAGCTGAGGCTCCAGCCAAAGCCATGTGAGTGAGCCATCTAGGATGCCAGTCCTCTAGCCAGGGTCCAGCCTCGAGATGATAATTCACAGCAACGTCATTAAAGACCCAAGCAGGAACCATCCAACTAAACTCTTCCCATATGCCTGACCAAAGACCTTCCCAAACTCCTGACCCCCTCAGTATTGAGTTAGTTTTGCAGCAATACGGATCTCACACATCCACTTTTCTTCCAACAACAGATTAGTGCAGATTGGCTAACCACCCAGCCGCTGAGGAAATCAGGCCTTGGAGTAAAGATTTTTAAATTTTTTTTAAATTTATTTATTTGTCAGAGAGAGAGGGAGAGAGAGCAAGCGAGCACAGGCAGACAGAATGGCAGGCAGAGGCAGAGGGAGAAGCAGGCTCTCTGCCGAGCAAGGAGCCCAATGTGGGACTCGATCCCAGGACGCTGGGATCATGACCCGAACTGAAGGCAGCCGCTTAACCAACTGAGCCACCCAGGCGTCCCATGGAGTAAAGAATTTTAAAGAGAGAGCGAAGTCAGATCGTTTGTCTCCTTTGATCATTTAGAGCCAATTCATACTCTCAGAGCCAGGGTGGAGCCCAGTGGGAAATTCTATGACAGCAGAGCCAGCAGGGCCCGAAAGGGGACACAGGAGGGATCCAGAGAGGAGCTTTGACCTTTTTCCAATGTTGCCTAAGGCTCGCCTTGTGATCATCAAAGGTATGAGCTCACATTCTGGTTCCAAGACATGAGGCTCCCCTGCACCCAATGAGGCAAGGTGACAAGCACAGAAAATCATCTACACAGACAGCCAGAAGCAGGAAAAGGACCAATCATGACCAAAAAAGGCCTGAATATCCCCCATTTAAGCCACCTTAAGATTAAAGGACTGACACTGTAAAGAACACAAAAATTTCACAAACACTAGCACCTAACATGACCACATGAGTTTAAAGGGCACTAGTTAGTGTGAACATAACAAGGTTCCTAGCACAACAGTTCCCATACCCAGCTACATACCGGCATCAGAGGGCTTTGGGAAAATCCAGATTATCTAGCCCCGCCCCAGAACCTACAGAACTAGAATCTCTGGGAGCGATTTATCCAGCTACTGTGGATAAACCATAAACTTCTCAGAGTTAAAAGTGTCAGGGGATGTTGGTCATGTGGTTACCTTGTGGGTCCCAGATGCCCCATGTGCAAAGAAGGAATGAAAGCAGCCTCCCCACATCCCCATGGGGAAGCAAAATAAGGAGTTTGATAATGCCAGACACTTTGAGCTCATCAGAAGAAAAGCACCACAAACATACAGGATTTGTTAGTGCTGTTATTCTGCCGAAGGAACACATTTGCTTGTGGGCCTCCTAGAATTGCTGCCCAAGCCTGCTCCCCTTCGGAAAGAAATCTTCTGAGCCTGTTGGCATCAGTCCGCAGTGGACAATACACAGGTGGGACTTCTTCCAAAGACATTTATCCTGGAGGTGGCTTCAGGACAACTGGGTTTGGTGGTGATGGTTGTGGTGGCGGGGTATACGTGTGCTTGTGTGTGTGCGTGTGCATGTGTGTATTTTGGTAGAGGGTCAGGGAGCCATATCCACAACTTGCCATATTTTGGCATTTGCGCCCATCATCCTGAGAATGGGACTGATGTTCTGATAGCAAAGCTTTTATCACAGAAGCTCATCCACAAATTATAGCCCCAGGAAGCCACTAATAGCATCTAGTCGATGTTTCCAAAAACATTCCCAGTTTATACGTATTTATAGCAGAAAAACACAGGAAGGAAACATACTAATATGTTGATTATGGTTATTGCTAGATAGTGGGGTTTCAGGTAATTCAACTTTTTTCCTTTTATAGTTTTGTTTTTATTTTCTTTACAATGGTCATGCAATACGTATAACCAGGAAATAATGGGGTTTTTCACTACAAATGGGAGGAGGGAGGCAGGAGGTGGTATTGCCAGATCCCAGAGACTAGGGCACCCTGGAGACAGCTAGATTTAGACAAGCCTGCCCTAGGGTGGGACAGCGGGGAGAAGCTGGGGTCAACAAGAGGGACTGTTTGGGAACTGGAAATAATGCCAGAATTGCTACCTGAGACAGAAAGAAAGCAGAAACCCCAGGTCTCTCCCTTCCTCCCACCCTCCCATTCCCTGCCCCTTCCTCTCTTAGGCTGACCCTGACCACACAGAGTAGAGCCTGAGAAGGGCAAGGAATAGGTCTGAGAGCAAACAAGCAAATGACGAGCACCATCACTTCTCATAATTATTTTCCATTTTATCTTTGGACAATTGGAAGCATAGGAAGGGAGGGATAAGCCCACACAATCCTACAGCACTCCTGGCACCATCACCAAAAGAGAATGCATTTTTAAAGCATGTGAAAACCACCAAGCTGGATTGCATAGATCATTTTTTATGGAAAGGCCCTAAGGCATCAACACCAGAGGTGGGAGGAAGGAATACAGTTCACAAAATGAGCTGTATTGCTCATTGGAAATATTTTATACATACACTTAGATATTTAGGTCTATTCATAAAATGTATAAACAGAGAGCTCTTGTGGATAAGACTTCATCGCCTATTTGCAAGAGGAAGGAGATGGTGATGCAAGGCTGGGTTTTCTGGGCAGGACATCACTTTCTTTTTTCTTTTTTTTTTTTTTTTGAAAGATTTATTTTTTTTTATTTATTTACTTGACAGAGAGACAGAGATCACAAGTAGGCAGAGAGGCAGGTGGAGAGAGAGGGGGAAACAGGCTCCCCGAAGAGCAGAGAGCCCGGTGCGGGGCTCGATCCCAAGACCCTGAGATCATGACCCGAGCCAAAGGCAGAGCCTTAACCCACTGAGCCACTCAGGTGCCCCAGGACATCACTTTCTTCATCGTCTTTGTTCTTTGTATAATCAGGCAGTGCTCTGAAACATCAGACCCCATCACAACAATAATGGTCCACTTGAAAGAAGGAGACAATCAAATACTCACCAAACCAGTGAAGAATGTACAGACTTTGGCGGTTTGTAATAGTTCTGAAAGAGAGGCGTAATCTATTTCTCTAGCACCTAGTCATGTATTTCACCTTCTAAAACAACATCAGATTCTATCACACTTTATGAAATTCTCTATAGCTGTGGGTTAACTAGGTTTCGGTTTTAATTCTCTCTATACACATCTCTCATTCATTTATTAGAATTTCTTAAACTGCAGCCTTTGCTAAAAGCCAGTCCACAAACACAATAAAAATTTTCATTAAAATATTTAAAACCCAGAACAGCAGCAATAACATCAAAACGAAATGCTAGCAGCCTGCAGCAACAAATCTCAAGAGACCCTTCTACCATGCAGCATCATGGAAAGAGGCAGCATTTCACACTTTGTCCTAAATGTGATTAAGCCCAGCCTCTTGAAGGGCCTGGTAAGAAGAGCTATCGAAAATCTTGACCTGCCTAAAGAAAATGTCTGAAAGACTTCCACTCTCTCCCTCTATTTTCTTTATAATGGATAGTTGGGTAGATGATAGATGATGGATGAATAGATGATAGATAGATAGATAGATAGATAGATAGATAGATAGATAGAGGCACCTGTATGGCTCAATCAGTTAAGTGTCCAATTCTTGATTTCAGCTCAGGTCATGATCTCAGGGTCATGAGATCAAGTGTGCACATGTGCACACTCCCTCTCTCTCTCTCTCTTAAAAAAAAAAAAGGATGTAGATAGATCAAGAGATAGATAAAATCACTGCATGGGGTTGAGCCTTCTGTGAATATGATCAGGGACAACTAAGAGTCAAGAACTTTTGATACCCCACAAAGGATAGAGGGTCAACATAACACCAACAGATAGAGCACTGGGCGTACTGCCTATATACACTGCCATTTAACAAATCCATTGAAATGAGAATTCAGTGTCTGCTATATACAAGATATGATTATGTTTCCCAAACCAGTTCCAGCAAACGAAGAAAATGGTTTGATACACAGAATAGAGTATTTAAAATGAGGACTGCTCTGATAAACATTGGCCTTGAGGACTGTAAGGACAGGCCCAGAGAGGAGCCCATGATGCACAAGGACACAGCTCATTTCCGGGATTCTGCCTCTAAGCCCTGCTCCCATGGGCTCTTTCCCAGAAAATTCTGGAACTGTCTCTAATCCCTTTAACAGGAGCAGATTTCCACAACTTGCAATAAAAACCTTAAGTTGCAAACACACCTGGGAAAGGTAAAACTGTTCACTTGATTTCACACAAAGTCTCAATAGCTGCTTTCTTGAGAGTGGTTTTGATGTGAGGATGCGGGGTGAATGATAACAGGGAGGAGATACAAGACGAGGATCCTGTGTACCTGAATAGGAGTTGCCCTGCAGAGGAAGAAAATAAGGCAAAAAGGATGTCTGAAATAAAAGTCCCTTATGCCCTGGTTTAGCCCAGGGAAGAACTTCTCTTGCTCACTTTTACATTCACTGACAGGCTGTAGACATCACAGCAACCCTCTTAATGACCGCACCACAATGGAGCTTAAGCCTCAAAATCAGTCTCTGGTGGGTGGCCCGAAGCAGATTCCAGAGCCAGGTGCCACAAGCTCACAGTGATCCTGCAGCCAGGGAGAGAGCATCATCAACAAGAAGTACTGAGGGCTACTGAGGAAAGGAGCGAAGAAACACATTCTTTTTTTTTTTTTTTTTTTTTTAATAATTAGGGATAGGGAGAAGTCAAATTTACATTTAAAGAGTAGCAAGCAACTCTAATAAAGAAATAAGAGAAAATGAAAACAAGTGTTCGATTTAGCAATAAACCCAAATAGTAAGGGAAACCCGTCATTCTCACAGACTAATCTTAGGACATACACATACCACGTGTATTGTTGTTTACTTAATATTTTCTTTAAAGATCTTTATTTTTCTAGCTAATTTTATTTAAAAGACACCTTAGATGATTACCAAAAATGGAAAACCAGTATCATTTATACCAAACAATGTTGTATTAAACATTGTTATATTAGACAATGTTATATTAACGTCTCTCTATATGCTATTGCAGTCAAAGGCAGAAAAATGGAAGGAGAATTGGAAAAAAAATAACTTTCTATGTGATTCCATTTTATGAGCTGTAGGTCTCCAGCCCCATCTAAAATCATTTTGACCATCACCATGCTATTTGACTCACTCTGGAAAATCCTGTATTAAGAAAATCAATCAACAAATACTTACTGAGTCCCGTGATTTTCATTGCACTGTACTTAGAATTACAAAGTCTCTTTGGATAAAGAGCTGATATTCTAATTTTGGAAGACCTGCTCCACTACAATATGGCAGATGCTCAAAGTCAACTCCATCTGGCTCCTTAGAAGGTATATAAAACTTTGCTACATGTAACTCGTTTCAAGTCTCGGGGACCCCAGGAAAAATAAAGTGGCTGCCTAAACAAAGTCCAGCTTCACAATAAAACTTCGAAGTCTAAGTGCTAACGAAGGGGTTCCAAAGCAAGGGCTGCACAAGTCAAATTTAAAGATTAAGTTCATGTAACTAGTCTTTGATGACATGGATCATTTCCATGAATCTCATTATTAGCCAAAATTCTTAAATAAAATCATCTTATGTCATAGCTTAGCCCAGGGAAGAACTTACTTCTCTTAACTCTCCTTCCCCAGACCTTTTTATTACGTAGTCAATAAAGGGAAACAAGAAAATTCCAATAAACAAAAGTTAAAGTAAAACTTACTCTTCCTCCTCACAATTATTCCTATAATGACTAGAAACACAAACATGGGATCACTATATTTCATCAATTGTCATGGTGACAAAGTAATGCCAGAAAGCTGCATATGATATTTTTTAATGTTTTTATTTGTTAAAATAGCTTAAGCACTGTTTGGATCCTTATGCTATTCAGTCCAGTTCGTGTTATAGCGTCTCTAAGGCCAAAGAGCCTCAGACTTTTTGAAGTTCCCCACACTAACAGGGTCCACATGTATAAATAAGGAAAGCAAACCTCACAGCTTTGGGATTTGTAGCCCTGGATCTCACTCCCACAAAGACTGAAAAATTCCCAACTTGATTAACTTTCAGGGCCCATAAAGTGCTTTGAGCTCCTCCAAGAAAGACGCTATATAAATACAAAGTATTATTATGAGGTGGTACTGGAACTCATTAACAGCTTAGTTACTCCATCAGTCTCTTGGAATTAAATTCTGTTCTGGCTTACACAAATCCACCTGTAAGAATAAAACAAAATTCAGTACAACGATTCAAAAGCCTCCCTCCCTCGGCTAATGAAGAAAGCAAAGATAGCTTCATTCGCTAGGAAGAGTGAACCTGTGTGCTATTGCAGCCTCCTGACCCAACTACGACTCGTCAGTACCGTCATGCTAAGCCACGCCAGGGCGGCCTCTCCCAGTTATTCCGTGCCTTTCTGGTGATGTGTTTAGTTAGCCATCACAGTCACTCTCCGTGATATCTACCACAACAGTGAATGCAGCCCAAGTACTCTCTATTTCCTGATTTGTTGTGTTCTCACCCAAAAGCTTAGCGAAATTTTCATGGCCCACCCTTTTCTTACAGACATTTCTGGATGTAATGATTTTTGTAACTTTAGTATCAGCTATCAAACGTAATATTTTATTGGTCAATTAAGAAAGGGATATCTCTGGATTTTCTACAGTAACTTAGTGTCCCATGCATGCTTCCATATGTAAGGTATTATGCTGTGTATTATACCAGACAGAAGGGAATATGGAATATAAAACACATTCACAGACTGAGGGTTCAATTAAAGAAGTGAGATGTATGCACCCAGAAAGATGATCAACAATACAAAGCAGGAAGTTCTTTCTTGCTGAATGAATGAAGTCAGATATAATATTAATTATAAGTGAGTTTCGCAGCAGGAGGTCAGAGGAATAAGTGAAATACAGCAATGCATCGCCATAGTCCAGCTGGGACCAAATTGGTGGTCCTTAAAGCCAGGTTTCCATTAAAATCACCTGGAGGGCTTTAAAATAATACTGTTGCTGAGCCCCACCCCAAACCAATTACATTGGAACCTCTAGACGTAGAGCCCAGGCATAGCGTTTTTAAAAGCTCTCTAGGTAATTCTAATATGCAGCCAAGGTTGAAAAACACTGGGCAAGACTTTGAAGGAATCAGTTGGACAGAAAAGCAGTAGGGACAACACAAAGGTCAAGGAAAGCCCCACAGGTGACTGGGAAGGTGAATTTGGGGAATGGTGAGGCAAGCCAGGGCAGAGGGCAGAGGATTCTGATAAAGGAGCAGTGAGGAATAGCGCAAAGGAGAAGTGTTGGTGGGTTGATGCATGGAGGGATTTTAAGTCCAGAAACATAGGTTGACTAGTCATTTCTTCCTTGGCCATAGTCATTCTGAGCTAATCTCTGCTCCAAATGTTAGACTTTTTAATACTTAAAAAAATTTTTTAATTTAAAATGGCACCCTACCTATCTCTAGAATCTTTACTTTTCTAGACTGACTCTCTCCCAGTTCAGCCATCCTTCTAAAGACACTCAAGCATTCTAAAAACTCAAAGACCAGGAGAACCTGGTGTTGGAGATGAGGCCCTCCTTCAAGCTCAGTGCTGGATACTTTCTGTGTGATGCTGAGACCCCCTGGCACTTTTGTATTCAGGTCACTTCTCGGCACGCATATGGAGCTTTTAGTCCACTAAAGCCTTTAAAGCTGGGTGGATGCTGTTTTGTCTTGCTTTGTTTTAATAAAGCACATAGTTGTTCTATGTATGTGCAGTTGATTTTTTTTTTTTTAACTGCAGGACTTTGCATTCATCTCTGTTCTGTTTCAGCATATTTGTTTTGGCCCGCTCTTCCAGCCTCCTTCCTTGAAAGTTAATTGTGTTTGATTAACATGATCTGAATGTGTCTATTTTCAAGTGCCAAAGTGAAGTGTTCATTAGCCCTTTAGTGAGATGCACAAATTACTCCACCACACAGTAAGAAACCAATTTGGACTCTTGGGAATAATTTAACTCAAGTCCAAGACACATCTACCATTTCCCTGGTATTACTGCCATGTAGACAATTTATATTAAGGAAAGGAAGCAAGGAATCAATGTGCTAAACAAAGAAGTGAGGAATCTGGAGATGGGAGATTCCTCTATGACTTTCCGTAAACTTGGATCACTCCAACTTCAGCCACACTTCCTCTGTAGAAGCCCAACGGGAGATGGCAATGTTGGCCCTGAATCCCTCTTCTGCCCTTTAGTCTTTATTGCCCCACACTGATTTATTTCATTCCAAGATCCCAAGTCTTTCTGTCCTATTTATTATAAGCCTCTTCAAAATTAAATCTACAAGAAATGTGATATCTATTTGGAGGACAGATTGGAAAAAGGCACTCTCTCCCACTAGCATTACCTTCCAAATAATACCCTCCCATCCTCACCTAAACTTAGCTCTGGCCAGCACCCACTTTCCTCCACCTGTACATCAGAAATTATATTGACCTACTTTCCTCAGCATGGCTAATAAAAAGTTGTGCCATCCAGATACAACACGTTGTACAATGTGGTACAACGCCTGCAAATGCGTTCTGTTCTGCAAGTTGCATGGGACAGCCTTGCATTTTCTAAAGCTCAGGAGCCATGTGCCTGCAAAGTTTGCATCTCAGTTACAGTTAAGAGAATTCCCTGTATTTGCAAGTAAGAGATGCTGCTGTTTACTTGGCAAGATCATTTCCTTCAATAAATAACATGATCCAAAGAACAGGAGTTCTTTTTGTTCCTGTTAATTTTCTGTGTTCTTCTGAAATATGGAACAAGAAAGATTAAAGAAAATATGAAGTGTTGGAGCCTTTGGAACCTCTCAGAGTTTGGAAATACACCTGAGCATGACCTCACCCTGAAGGCTGAGCTATGTGTGTGAACGTGCTTGTATGTGAGTGTGTTCTCAAGTGTCCATGCCTGGGGTGGTGTGTAGCCTAAGACTGACTCACATTTCACTTCTTTGAACAGTGACAGCATAGGACAGTGAAGGAGAAAAGAAAAGAGCTTTGGACACCAAACAATGAAAACAAAAGGGTACTTCTCATTCCACCAGGAACACGTGAGATGGCAGAACTGGAGAGTCACGTGGCACCGAGCATTTCACGTTCCCATTCTGCAACTTCCCCAAGTGTTCCTCATGCTTACTTTCCCCCCTTTGCTGATACTAATAATGATACCACTTAGCATTTCTAAAACACTTTTCATCTTCAAAGCACTATATGAACATTACCTAATTAACTAACATTAACTAATTATAATTAAACTTGCCCTGGGCTCACAAATCAGAAGAACTTTAGGAAGGGATGGGGGAGGAAGAAGAAAAGAAGAAAAGCTTTCTAGCCAGACAGGTTTTCCAAGTTCTCTCAGATGAAATTTTGATTCAAATTATCAGATTTTTAAACAATCCTTGAGATGATCTAATAGGCCTTCTTTGTTTCCCAATGTTTAAATATGGATGAGAACAGTAGTAAACAGTCTTGAGAAATGAAAATTGTCATTCTTATACCAACTCGCAATAATAGAAGAGTTTAAATGCCAATTAAATGGTGCTTCTCTGAAGCAACATGCTCTAAAATATTGGGCCAGAGAGATTTCTTTCCTAAAGCAAATTCTTACTTCACACACACACACACACACACACACACACACTCCCTGCTGAGTGGCGTCAGAATTCTGACTTCCAGGCTTTAAGTGCAGTGAGCTCAGTGTCCTAACTCACGGACTGTTTCAGACATTTTAATGTATCTATTGAATTTCCTTTTTATTAACCTTAGCAAAAACTTTCAGTAATATTATAACCCAAGATCAAATAAAGCATCCTGTTTCCATAATTCCTAGACAGAAAAGCCATATAATCAAATGAGCCTATTTGGATGCTTATTTTCTGTACATTACACTTATCTAAATTTATACTTGAAGGAGCGGGTGGGGAGATAGGGTTTAAGGCCTCTTAAAACTTCTCTCTCGTTTTCATTCTAGAACTGTCTAAATGAAATATGCAGCTATGCCTGACTGGAAGCCACCTCTAAGACTTTGGTCTAGTCAGAACATGCTCAGATTGTGCTCAACTATTCGCTTTGGTAACCCGCAAGTTCAGTATTATATCAAAAATAATGTTCCTCTTTATATAAACTCCTCTTAAAATGTCAGTGTTTAGTAGGGCAGCTGTGAAAAATGTGGCAATAATGGCATAATTTATCTTGTTGGTTTTTTTAAAATTCACACTGCTTGCATTGGTGAAATTATTCTATTTCCATCAATAAAACAGACCTTCAAAATGTGACAGAGAAATCATCGCAATACGCCCATATCCCTCTAGGTTTTCTGGCTTTAAAGACCTCCCAGCCTGGAAGGGATGAGATCTTCACTCCTGAGTGAGTCTAGGAGAGACTGATCCAGCTCAGCTCACATTGGTTACTCTCAGAAGCGGCTTATCGATCAGTTAAGACGATGCGTGCCGTTTATCTCTGCTGAATTTGATCTTTTTATTGTTCTCCTCCAACCTCGATGTAATGAGAGCCTGCGGGCCAGTGCTTGGCAGATCCTCAAGTACTGAAGTCACTTCCCCCTTCTTACTCCATGCGTGCCTCCCTGCTGAAGATTCACTTCAGCTTTCCCTCCACAGATGGAGTATCTGAGATAAGAGGGGGGATGGGCAGAAACGAAAGCTGGAAGCACCATCGAAATGTCACCCGTGAAGAGGCCAGAGCATCTCTTCTTATGCTGGATATTCATAGTTATTCAAATAGGACACTTAGCTTCTGCTTTGCGAAGACACACAGCCATGTTGGAGGGCTTTGCTCTCTTAAGAAGACTTTTGTTTTGATTTTTTTTTTTTAACAGCAGAATTAATTCAGCGCTTGGAAAGTATCCAATATCAAAGAAAAAAAAATCTGTGGATTATACAAAATTCAACATGTCAGATTATAAGAGGGATGATCCCTTAGGCCCCCGTCACAGGCCTCTTTCAGAAATATGAGACAAATAAAAGGGACCACAGAATAAATCAAAAGAGAACATAATTTTTAAAAAGATATTTAAAACCCTCTCTCCATAAGGCTAATGACATGTGCCACTTTTATTTGATAGCCTGAAGCAAAATCACCTAACAGCCCATAACACTCACAGAATCCATCTTTATTTTTCAGCTTCTGCCAGGGAAGTTCTACAGTTCCCTATGGCATCTTCTGAAAGCCCAGTGCACAGTGCATACAAATCTGCAAAAACTCGTTCCGCTACCTTAATTCCCTAGGGACATGTATTCACTACTGCTGAAAACCGAATTTGTGAATCCTGCCTATTTGCAGAATCCAAAAACTCAGTCACCTCTTGATAACTGCTCTACATAATTCCAGTTTCAAATGGCATCGAATCTGTCCATGCAACAAACAGCTTGATACTGTGAGACCTTCCTCAAACATTCTTCTATGTAGAGGAAAAAAGGGAAATACTTTGTACACCATCTGTACTGAGCTAGACAATACATAATGAGCCACAAAGATTTGGTGGCAAAGGTAATACAAACCCAGTGTAAATATTAGGAGGCCGAAACCTGGCTGGGCACAGGTTCAAGACAGAGCCTACCACAAAACGTTTTTACATTATTTGAATTGCTATACTCAACCCTGTGTGTAATTCCTGCTAAAAACTCAGGAAGCTGTGACGTGCTGAATCTCCACTTTTGTTTGATCTGTGCCGCTTGAGAGAGAAAGAGGACTCTAATTAGAAGTTGAGTTTGAATAACTTTTTCTGAATAAAGGTAAAATAACAAAAAAAAATGAAATCGTCATCTTCCAAAAAGAAAAAGTCTCAAGATCAAGGCTATTTGTTTGGGGGTTTTGAAGCAGAGAAGGGTTCCCTGTGTAAAGTGGCTAGCAATGGAGGAAAGATCAATTTATAAATTTGATTTTTCAGTACAAACTATCTAAAAATCCAGAATATCTGAATAACCCACACATCCCATTTGCCAAGATTGTCCCCTAAAAGGGACTTTATGCTCAGAGCCTCTTTCAACCTACAATTTGCTTCAAAGCAGAGAACAGAAGCCCAGCCGTGGAGTCATGCACAGAATAAGGGAAATGGAGGACAAGGATTCATGTTTAGTAAATGAACTAAGACAATCTCTGTAATGACTGTTACATTTCATTTGTGTACTCCAAGCAAAATCTGTTAAAAATAAATCATATATGTTTAAACTGGAAGTGTTCCTAGCATAATGGTATAAGGTACCGAGGGCTAAATTGAAATGATCATTCTAAAACTACAAAAATCTCAGGAACATAAATTATAATTTCACGGTATGCCTTGAAATGGTAGTTTTGCAATAAAATTAAAATATATATTCTCAGTGTTTGTCTGGCAAATGCAAATACATGAAACAAACATGGTTAGTAAATGAACCAACAATTTGCTACATTTGGAGAAATCTGTTTTTACACTGAATACTTCAATTGGCAAAAACCTAAAAATTTTATCTTTCTAAAGGAATTACCATTGGTATAATTCATGCGACGGTTTCAAAATGATCAGTGAATTGTAACAATAGAGATTTGCTGTTGTAAGAAAGAGAGAGAGAAGATGGAAGGAAGGAAGAAAGGAAAGGAGAAAGGAAGGAAGGGAGGGAGGGAAGAAGGAGGGAGGGAGGGAGGAAAGGAAGGGGGGAGGGAGGGAGAGAGAGAAAAGGAAAGAAGGAAGGAAGGAAGAAAGAAAGGGAGGAAAAGAAAAGAAAGGCAGGCCTTCAGCAACAGGAAATGCTCTTTCCACAGTAGTTTTCTTTTGTTGTAGGTACAGAGACATCAAACAAGGGCAAAGTCAAACCAATTCAAGTTCCCTAGTGAAGGATCAAATAGAGGTAAAACTAGAGGTTAGAATTACAAAACAAACAAAACCAACCTTAAATTAAGAAGACATATGGCCCAGATGGTTTTTGCTTTCTTCTAACCTATCTTGTTTGCAAGTGTTGGTGGACAGCGCAAGGGCTAGGAAAGCTCAGACTGGGATTGCTAGCATCCCAGTAAGCTGCCCATTCAACTCGCTGCCACCCTAAGTGCTTACTGAATGTAGGTATCAGCAATTCTGGTTTTTAAATGTAAAAAAAATCTTGATTGGCTCATTTTTAGGGTAATGACACAAATTTAGTATTCTTGCAATGGAAAACTTGCCTGGAAGTTGCTTCATTCTTTTTTTTTTTTTTCTTTCTTCCTCAAAAGTGCATTTTATTGTACCAGCTGCTTTTTCTCTGAAGGAACACTTGTGTCTTGACCAAACATATTGGCCAGATCACAACATCAATTCTATTTTTTTTAAAGGTATTAGTTCATTTAAAAGATGTTGATTTATGATTGTTATTTCCTGAGTTCTGCACCAGCCAAGTACAGATACCCCTGGCACAGACCCTGTACAGACATCCACACTATTTGACCACATAGATTCACATCTTCATGGTTGGGGTGGGAGAGGTCTCAGCATACTTGTTTGATCTTTCCTTGAAAAGTCTTAAGACCATTGTGTTTTAAACTCTGTGTAAAACAGTGAGGAGTGAAGAGACCAAGGAGCTGCTAATGTAGAGACTAACATTCAGGGTCCCAGTTCCTACTGATGGCCAGTGGAGTTTTGCCCATTAAGCTCACACCCTTTTCACCTCAGGATCAACATCTATAAAAGGAAGAGGTTTGGCTTACTACAAATACTGAAGGCAGAATATCAGAATAGCGGGGCCTCTAATTAGTGAAATGAGGAAAAGGACTAATTAAGTTCTCTCTTTTTTTTAAGACTTAACTTTTTAGAGCAGTTTTGGATTCACAACAAAACTGAGAAAGTACAGAGATACCCCACGAATCCCCTGTCCTCACACTTGTATGGCCTTCTCCAATACCAACATCTCCACCAGAGTGATACATTTGTTACAATTCATGAACCTGCATAGACACATCACAGTCACTCAAAATCCATAGTTTATCTTAGGATTCACTCTTAGTGTTATACATTCTGTGTGTTTGGACAAATGTATAAGGACAAGTGCCCATCATTATAGAATCACACAGAGTCTTTTCACCACCCTAAAAATCCTCTGTGGTCTGCCTATTCATCCCTCATCCCCTCACCTCACACCAGTCAACCACTGATCTTACTGTCTCCAGAGTTTTGCCTTTCCCAGAATGTCACATAGTTGGAATCACAGAGTGTACATCCTTTTCAGATTGTTTTTCTTTTTTTTTTATTTTCTTAAATATCTTATTTATTTTATTTGAGAGAGAGTGAACATGCACAAATGGGGGGAGGGGCAGAAGGAGGGAAGAGAATCTCAAGCAGACTTCGACGGACATGGGGCTCAGTCCCACAAGCCTGAAATCATGACCTGAGCTGAAACCAAGAGTCAGATACTCAACCAAGTAAGGCACCCAGGTGCTCCTAAGAGTATTTTGGTTTTCTTTTTCCCACTTAGTAATATACATGTAAGATTCCTCCATGTCTTTTCATGGCTTAATATCTCATTTCTTTCTAGCACTGAATAATATTCCATTGTGTAGATGTGAAATAGTTGTTTATCCATTTACCTACTGAAAGACATCTTGGTTTCTTCCAAGTTTTGGAAATTATAAATAAAGCTACTATAAACATCGATGTATAGGTTTTTGTGTGGACATATTTTCAACTCCTTTGGATAAATACCAAGGAGCATGAGAACTGGATTCTAAGGTAGGAGAATGTTTCATTTTGTAAGAAACCACCAATCTGTCTTCCAAAGTAGCTGTACCATTTTGCAATCCCATCAGCAGTGAATGAGAGTTCCTTTTGCTCTATATCCTCACCAGCATTTGGTATTGTCAGTGATCTGGATTTTAGCCATTCTGATAAGGACATAGTGGTACCTTATTATTTTAATTTGCATATGATGTGAAGCATCTTTTCATATGTCTATTTACCATCTGTATATCTCCTTTGGTGAAGTGTGTGTTAAGGTCTTTGGCCCATTTTTTTTTTTAATCAGTTTGCTTGTTTTCTTGTTGTTCAGTTTTAAGAATTCTTTGTACATTTAGGATAACAGTCCTTTATCAGATGTGTCTTTTGCAATATTTTCTCCAGTCCGTGGGTTGTCTTCCCATTCTATTAACATGGTCTTTTGCAGAGCATATGTTCTTCACTTTAATGAAGTCCAACTTATCAATTATATATTTCATAGATCATACCTTTTTTGTTATATATAAAGTCACCACCATGCCCAGGCTCATCTAGGTTGTCTTTTATGTTTTTTAGGGGTTTTATAATTTTGCATCTTACATTAAAACTATGAACCATTTTGAGTTAATTTTTGTGAAGGAATATAAGGTCTGTGTCTTGATTTGCTTTTTTGCATGTGTATGTCATGTGATTGTCTGATCGTTCCAGTACCATTTGTAAAAGACTATCTCTGCTCTACTCTTTCTTTGTCAAAGATCAGTTGACCATATTCATGGTTCTAAATAAGTTCTTGATATTAAGCTTTTAAAAAAGGATTTGTTTTTTGGTTTTTGTTTTTCAGAAGTCATTAATGTTCTAGGCTACTTGGAAGTACTGAAGGGTGACATAAGTGGTGCCCTAGTAGCTTGCAGGAATTCATACATGTCAGGTGGTGAGTGGTTTGCTCCTAGGGAGAACTGTGTAATTTGATGTACACTACATTTACAAACTCAGAATTTTTGGCATTGAGAAAATACAACTGTTTCCTTTTTTTTTTTTTTTAAGATTTTATTTATTTATTTTACTGAGAGAGACATAGTGAGAGAGGGAACACAAGCAGGGGGAGTGGGAGAGGGAGAGCCGGCTTTCCACTAAGCAGGGAGCCCGATTCGGGGCTCAATCCCAGGACCCTGGGATCATGACCTGAGCCAAAGGTAGACGCTTAATGACTGAGCCACCCATACTCTCCAAAATTTCTGTTTTCATTCAGTAAATCTTTTCTTGAGTTTCTAGTGTTTGAATTAAATACTAGCTTGTTTAATAATTAACATAGTAATTTAACTTTTGTTGTAGTTTGAAGAGGAAAAAAATAACCCTACCATAGACCTACTTCTTCCCCACCCTTACTACATCACTCTCTATCCCATCATCCTCACCTATTTTTCTGCATAGCACTATCTCTACCTGACATACTTTGGTGTATTTGTTTACTATTTGGTACTTATTTGCTTCTTCCAGTAGAGTGAAAAACTCCATGAGGATAGGGTTTTGTCTTATTCACTCCTATATGACTAGTATGTAGAAAAATACCTAGTACATTATGAGTGTTTGATAATGTCACAATCATTACCAATCATTACCAATTACCAATAACACTAAATGTGCTATAATGTATACCTATATAAACTTAATCTCAGGAAAAGGAGAATAAAGTCAAGAAGAGACATTGAAGAAGATTTGCAAAAGTGGAACCCTCCACACCCCTGCAACTCTAATGGTGTGGTCTAGGAACCAATCAGATTATAATCACATGGGATGAATCCAGAAATGTAGAAACTCAGATCCCATGCCCAATATACTAATTCAGAATAAATATTTTAACAATAACAATATTTAGCAAGGTTAATTACCTTGGGAATCTATATAGGAGACCTATATTTAGGGACCAAAATATGTCCTTCCTCACCTGGTGGCTTCCAGCAGCCATAGCTGAGTGGAAGGTAATTCCTGATGATTCTCTTTGGGATCCCCCCAGTGTGATTAAATCAGATTTACCTCCAGTGCCTGTTTTACAAGATCTAGAATGATATCAGCAAACTGTCTCAGCCGTTCCAGAAAGATTCTCTTGCTGCTTAATGATGCTTGAAATTCCTTTAACAGAGAAGAAGAGCCTTTCATTTCCCAACCAGAAATAACAAACCTAAAGTGCAAACACCTGGAAAAGGTAAAATATAGACAGAAACTTAATCATACCAAAAGACAAAGGCATACCAAAAACACAAATAAAAGACTGATAGCAGATTTCTGCAGATTTTGCTAAGGAAGAAGGACTTGAGAGAGAAAGAAGATATTCAATGCTTGTAGGTTGTATCCTGGGGAGATAACATGACAGAAAGAGGGAAATGTAGGAAAACAGAATTTAAGGTATGATGATTTTTGTTGCACAAACACTACTTTGAATTGGAAAAAAAAAAACTTCATATAAATTTATGAAGATTTTCTAAATTCCAACTTTACCATCAAACTACTTTATTCCCACAGTTTTGATAATTCAAGTATTATCCAGTAAACCAAATAAACCTGCAGTACAGTGAAGTTCAATCTTAACATCCGCAATCCTATCTATCTGTAGGCACCATATTCAACAAAAGGAGGAGGTAGCCCCAGGAGGCCACGTTGAAGAGGAATGCCCTAGTGGGTTTGCCATTTGGAGAAATCAGGACAATGCAATCACACTTTTTCTGGAAATTCAACCTGCCAATGGCTGATAGTCATCGTAAGAGGCACTTTTCTATAAATCACTATAATTTAAAAACCAAATGCTTTGAAACTCCTTTTGCCAGATCAAATCACACTGACTCTTAGTTGGTGGAAGGCCCAGATGTTAGTTTCGTAACACACATCAATTACTATCTAATCCGTCCCTTGCAGATGCTGAATGTGCCTGGTGCCATTCCCAGAACTAGTGTCATGGAAACAAATAACAGCATCAAGGTAGGAGTGGAATGAAAAAAATGCTCTAGTTACTGTCTGAAAATACAAATAGAGCGTCTGGAAGCACATGGTTAGTTTGGCCCTTCAGTCTCAAGCTGTATCTTCTCTTGAGCTACTAAAAAGCCCAAGTTGTAAGCAGCGATGCCCCATGTAAAGAAAACGTGAATTTCTCTAACAGCAATTTTATAATAGCCCCTTGGACACTTTCTCTGGTAATTGCCAACATTTTCCAGGTAATGGTATGGTCACTAACATGATCATTAACCTCAGTGATAGATGTATGGGCTTCCTCCCACATGAAAAGTGTTGTTTTATTTGTATCCTTCACATTAACAGAAAATAACATTGTAAATCTACACAATGTGAATAAATTGGCATAAGCATGAAATCGTATACGGGTCATCTGAACATTTGAACAACAAAACCACTCTTACTGAATTTCCAATTCCGTACAACCCAGGGGCGGGGGGTTGTGTCAGCTGTAACTTCATATTCTGCTCAAATCTGTTAATTCAACCAAGGTTAATTATCCTAATGGGAGACCAGCATTGTCACCATCACTAAAATTTATTTAGTGCCTACTTAGTATGTACCAGGTACAGCTCTATTTTATATGTATAATTGTCTATGCATCATAAAAATCACATGTGGTAAGTACTGTTATTATTCCCATTTTACAAATGAGGAAACTGAGGACAGCATAGTTAAGGAACTTGTGCAAGGTCATAAAATTAACTGTGTTGTATGCTTAACAAAGTACAGGTCCCATCGTTCCCTGTTGCATCTCCAACAGCGCCATATTTTGACCACCTCCTCCCAACCCCCCTGGTTTCCCTGACCAACTAAAATGTTATCAGGAGGAGAGCCAAACAAAAAAAATCATAGAGACAGAAAATAGAATGGTAGTTGCCAGGGACTGTAGGGAGGGAGAAATGAGGAGTTATTATTTAATGGGTGTGTGGTTTCAGTTTTACAAGATAAAAAGAGGTACTTACAGATAGTGGTGATGATTGCCTTATACTATGAATATATTTAATATCACTGAACTGAATACTTAAAAATTATTAATGTGGGGGTTGCTGGGTGGCTCAGTCTGTTAAGTGTCTATCTTCTGCTCAGGTCATGATCCCAGGGTCCTGGAATCTAGTCCTGCATCAGGCTCCCTGCTCAGCAGGGAATCTGTTTCTCCCTCTCCCTCTACTCCATCCCCCTCTTGTTCTCTCTCTCTCTCAAATAAATAAATAAAATCTTTAAAAATTTAAAAAAAATTTTTAAATGGTCAACATGGTAAATTTTTATGTTAATGTGTATTTTATCACAATAAAAAGAAATTGAAGGAGAAAAAAAAAAAAAGAAGAAGAGAGCCAGCTGAGTGTAGGTGAGATGCAGAGATGCCACTTGGGGAGACTTCCTTGCACGAGTCAGTTAAACTAGTTTAAAAAAGGGTCCATGGGGTTGCACTGTATATGCCCAGGTCTGGGGCTTTGGAGACACAAAGTATGACTGGGAGGCTAAACTCTCCTTGAAGAAGTTGCTTGGGAAGGTGGCCCAGTTGTAAAATCACATGAAATTCAATGAAAGCATGATTCCACCAAAAACGTTCTCTTGTCTGCCCACACCAGGCATCAGGGTCTTAACTGTGCCACTTAGGAGAGGTACACCAGGCTAAAGGTTTCATGGAAACTAGAAATTATTATCTGCAATGATAGACCTCTTTCTGTGGAATAAGAACCATGAGCAGTGTTCTATACATTTAACATAAGCAAAAATTATACAAAGGAAATGTAAAAATCCTCTGACTTTGGACTGCCTAACAGTATATGGCCAATAGTACTCACTCTACAAATATTCTTTCTTCATCAACTCCACTCATTAAGAATTGATGAAGACTCATCCAGGAAGGGATGAGAGAAATGTCTCTGCTCTGAAGTTCCTGTCTAGGTCTCTCCTTAGACTGTCCATCATTTTCTGGGTACTCCACACTGTCCTCATCATGCCTGTGTCTGATGCTTTGGAGTGTCATTTCCTCATGTAAGTCCCCTTATGATTAATTCCAGATAAGTTTTAGTCTTTCTTTTTGCCTTGCATGGGAGTTAACAGCAATGGCATCTCTGAGAATATTTGCTTCCTCCAGTATTTTTCGCAGAGTTTCAACTGAGAGAAGACTGCCCTTCCCGTGTGGCTGGTCCAGCAGTTCTGTTCCTGTCTGCATGTCCCGGCTTTGGGGGACGTCCTGTCTTGACCCCACGTTTGGCCACTCTGAGACTATTGGAGAAATGTGTGTTTTGTTTTGCAGATTCTTTCATTGAGAAAATTATTTTTCAGATTGGGGTTTAAACAGAGGATCACTTGCCCTCCCCTAACTCTGTTTAGGGGAAAATATAATGTCTTTCCCCACCCGCCCTTATACTTTATTTCTAAAATAATTAAACATTGTTATTGGCTTTTTTTTTTTTAAGATTTTATTTATTTATTTGAGAGAGAGGCAGTGAGAGAGCATGAGCGAGGAGAAGGTCAGAGGGAGAAGCAGACTCCCCGTGGAGCTGGGAGCCCGATGCGGGACTCGATCCCGGGTCTCCGGGATCATGACCTGAGCCAAAGGCAGTCGTCCAACCAACTGAGCCACCCAGGCGTCCCTATTATTGGCTCTTATAAGACAGTTAACATATGATCTGTCTCAGCTTAGAGGAAATAATATTAATTTCTAAAGCTGTTTTAGGAGCCTGGAACAAGATAAAGTGAAACAGAAGCTAAGAAATTGTTTGTGAGGGGCGCCTGGGTGGCTCAGTGGGTTAAGCCTCTGCCTTCAGCTCGGGTCGTGATCTCAGGGTCCTGGGATCGAGCCCCGCATCGGGCTCTCTGCTCAGCGGGGAGCCTGCTTCCCCCTCTCTCTCTGCCTGCCTCTCTGCCTACTTGTGATCTCTGTCAAATAAGTAAATAAAATCTTTAAAAAAAAAAAAAAGAAATTGTTTGTGATTCACATAAATGGTGCCCAAAAGGAGAAACCTGGCTTCAGTTAACACTATCGGTAGCTTTCGCTGTGTTTTCAGCCCCCAGGGCAATAGTTAACATGCTAGGGTAATAAGCTTCTGTATGCTATTATCCAAAGAACTGAAAACATTAAAAAAAAAAAAAATCCCATGAAGTTTTTAACTTTGACCACGGAGGAAGGAAACTCAGATGTCAACATCTGACCTAAAAACATACTAAACAAAGTCACTAGAAAAACAAGAGAGACTAACTTTTTATATTTGTGGAACTGCCAAAGAGAAGCTCATATCTCAGCATCTCTGTTTCCTTATTTAATCTAATTAATACGTTGCATTAGAAGTTGCTTGAAAACATCTTTGGTTATGCAGTGAAACAGTGAAGCCACTGAAAAAATCATACCAATAATTCAGTAGAAAAATCAGAACAATTTAATAACCTAAGTCAGTTAGGATTCAATTGGATACAAGTAAAAGAAGTTGTTCAACTCCAAATTGGTTGATTTAAAAATAAGGAAAAGGAAGGAAACTATGGGCTCACACAGTGGTGAAGTCCAGAAACCCTGAACCAGAAGCTTAAATGCATCCTCGGGATTAAAGTTTTTTCCACCTCTTGGTTCTGCAAAACTCTGGGCTGGCTTCATTCTCAGGTAGACCCTATCATCTTGGAGATTTATAGCTCAGGCCTACCTCAGCCTAGAGCTAGCAATCCCTGAAGAGAGGGTTGGATTCTTCCCTATAATCCTAACAATGTCTCAAAACTGACTGTCATCATCCTGGATCAGGTTATATGCCCATCCCTGAACACACCATATGCCAGGGGAGCATTATATATTAAATCTGGGGTGGGGGAAGGTGTTGCATGCAAGCCCCACCCTTGCAATAAAGGAGAGAGGTTCCCCAAAGTAAAATTAAGGTGCCATTACTAGAAAAAAATGAAATGGTTGCCAGACACACAATCCAGCACTCAAATTAACTAACTCCCCAACCTCACCTTATGAGATTTCGACAAGAATTTTTAAAAAAGGAAATTGAGTCCACTGACACAACACCACAATTCCAACTCTTGAGTGGTCAACAAACATGGGCATGCATAAATAAATATATTGGGACAGTAGACACTCCGTTTCAACAGCAAGAAAATATGTGGGTCAATCAGATGGAATTAAAATTGGAATCTATCCAGAAACAATCGTTAACTCAGTTCTGAAGCCACAAGCGTCCGAGTACACGATAATGCACTCTCATGTCAAAGAGGTCCTATTCCTCTTCACTGCAGAGTGCGTCTTGTTCTGACATTACACCATATGGCGTGGACCAAGTGCTCTCGTATGCAAAGTGAGTTCAGAGTAAATGAGCTAAAACTGTCTTACATACATAATGGCTCTTGTTTCAGCTTAGCTGTGACTACTAGATTGTTGCAAACACCAAAATAATAGTGCCGCTAATGAGGAGATTTGTTCATAAGTTACTACACTGTCAACTCTAATGTTCGACCATAATGGTTATTATTTATTGACATGCATGTATACAAAGCAATGGCGAAGGCCAAAACCAGCCTCCCAACAGAACCCAAGCCTATTAGATTATGAATCATCTCCAAAAGATAACTACTTCTTAAAAATCTGCCCAAAGTCCCTGTTATTTGAGACATCTTAACTGAAAAGACAGAGGCCTGCCTTTACAGTCAGAATGCCAGGGTTTCTCCTGTCAGAGACGGGAGTGACAACTCCCAGTGCTGATTGGGGGTGCAGACAAGAGCCACTTCCAGACATCAGAGTTTGACCCAGCCTTTTGGACAGGAATCTAACGATATATTAAAATTTTAAAAGCACATATCCTTTGACTCAGCAATTTTACTTCTGGGAATCAACCCTGTAAAAATTAAAGTACCAGTATATGAGGACAGGCATACAGGGATGCTTACTGCAGCTGTGTTTGTGAGGGCAAAACTTGAAACTACCTTCATGTCCACAAGAACAGAATAGTGTAGGGGTACCTGGGTGGTGCAGTCAGTTAGGAGTCAGACTCTTGGTTTTAGCTCAAGTCGTGATCTCAGGGTCCTGGGATTAAGCCTCACATCAGGCTTCGTGTTCAGCATGGAGTCTGCTTAAGATTCTCTCTCCTTTTCCCTCTGCCCTCCCACTCATGCTCTCTCTCTGTGTGTTTCTCTCTAAAATAAACAAATCTTAAAAAAAAAAAAAAAAGAATGGGATGGTTAAATAGACTAAGATGCATCCCTATGGTGCAGGTTATGGTGCAACTACTAAAAGAACAAGTCAGATTCACATCTTAGGTTGGGGAGATGTATATGACACAGTGGTAAGTGAGAAGAGCAAGTTGCAGGGAAATTAGATGACAGATACATGCATACAGACTAATTACTAGGTATATACAAATATTTACACAGTATGTTCACATCTTTGCATGAAAAAGAGAGTAGTAGGGTTTGGATTCAGGCTTTGCAATTTGAGCGCTCTTTGAACCTCACTTTTCTTCCTCTGCAAAGTAAAGGCCATCTTTTTGAGAAGATCAAATGAGATGACGAAAATTACATGTGAGCAGCAAATAGCACTCAAATGTCACATAATAATATTATTGTAAGATAGTGTCCTACGAGTCTGAAGGTTAGGCTCTACGAAGGACGCCCCGCAGAGTCGTATTTGGCTCTATCAACACCGCTACCAGCCACCCTTTCTGGTCTCCCATAGTGCGTAACCGAATTCACCAGAGAGAAAACAAGTGGTGAACTGTAGCTAATACCACTACTGTAGATCACCATACAGTGCCAGGAAAGCGACTGCATGTGTTCCCAAAAGGAGCCACAAAACCCTTTCAGCACCTTGAACCTTAACAAGGACCATGTTCTTTTACTCGGCTAGTTAAACAGATGATCACGGAAGATAACCACATTGTATATGACTGGTTATATATAAGAAGTGTTTTCACTTTTAAAGTCAACATATTCTCTCCTCATATATGCTTTATAAATAGTTCTAATTGTATAGTAGATGTAGTTTTATGCCTGTCTCTCGGGCCAGCTGGCTCTACTTCTTTCTAGCTACGTAAACCTGGAAAATTATGTAACCATTCTCAGTTTTTCCGTTTGCAAAATAAGGGTAATAATGATACCCCCCACTAAGACTGCTATGATAATCGAATGAGTTAAAAGATTTAAATGAGGGACGCCTGGGTGGCTCAGTTGGTTAAGAGGCTGCCTTCGGCTCAGGTCATGATCCCAGCGTCCTGGGATCGAGTCCCGCATCGGGCTCCTTGCTCGGCAGGGAGCCTGCTTCTCCCTCTGCCTCTGCCTGCCACTCTGTCTGTGCTCGCTCGCTCTCTCTCTGACAAATAAATAAATTAAAAAAAAAAAAAAAGATTTAAATGACTTAAAACAGAAGTACTACCTAATAGATGCTAACTAAATTTAAGTTATTATTTTAATCTTTCCAGTAACATTTAAATTTACATGCTTTTTCCATGTTCCTTATATAGCCTGTATTACCTTCATTTTGTTAATGTTTAATAGAACATAAATAGCATGCTTTAACAAATGGGTATTGTTGTAATTTCAAATTTTTCCCTATTTCACAATGGTAAATAATATGCTAATTAATATCTTTGTACATTAACTTATCCATATTTGATTATTCCCATAAGACAGACCCACACCCCCCCCGAAAGACTTTAGAGAAAGAAAGAGTACAACAATATTTGGGTATTTGGATAAATCTTGAAAGTAGGGCTTGAGATTATAAATGTGTCTTTTCTGGTAGGGAGAGGGTGGTTGGGTTATGGACATCGGGGAGGGTATGTTCTATGGTGAGTGCTGTGAAGTGTGTAAGCCTGACGATTCACAGAACTGTACCCCTGGGGCAAATAATATATTACATGTTAATAAAAAAATTTTTTTTAAATAAATGTGTCTTATTTCTTTTGGAACCCCCTTCAGAATCTGACATGATGTTCTTTACGCAGCTATTCAACACCTGCTGGTATTTTGATCAAGGTTCATTTAGGAAAGGTCATTATAAGAAATTACCATATTAAAATTTATCTACAAAATTCATTGAGTTTCAGATTTTTGAAACATAATTCCCAAAATACAATCATATCATATTACAGTTTTGTTGCTAATAAGGCAAATTTGAACTCCCCCCAAAAACAGGAAAGCTCACTTACTCAATGACATTTATAGCACATAAAATTCCCCTTATGAATCATATGCTCACAAACCATGCACCCCTAAACACTGAGTTCCTTCTGACTCATTCTGAAACACTTTGACGACTTCTCCGTTGAAATTCAAAGTGTCCCAATATTGTAAGATCTTCTGTTCCTCTAATTAATTAGTTCCCTTTCCCACTGGCAAAATACAAGAGTAATAATCTATTTACAGACTATGGCATGAAGCGCACAGCTGGAAACTTCTGCTGCCCACTAGCCTAATTCATTCCCATTTTCCAGGACTGCCTCTCTCTAACCCAATGCTGGGCTTTCATTTTCTTCCTTCCCTGCCATCCCACCAGCACTGTCCACAGGTAATATCTGATCCTTTGAAATCTTGGGTGTTTCCTAACCCTGTTTCCACTTGCAGACTCCACAATTTCTGTGCCCTCTCTGCACAGTTTGTTTAAGGAACCACACTGACCTCACTCGTTGAGGTGGATTGATTCAGGCTTCCGAAGCACGGTTAGCTATCCTGTACCAATCTGTTTACTCTGTTCCTCTGCCAACACATCGAGTGCTCCATCTTGTGTAGGAGGTCACTCTACATGGAGAGCTCCCGTCATGCAAGAGAAAAACTGAATCCAGGATGTTTACTCTCATTGGCCCCTTTCCCTTATTGCTGATTATTATTGTCCCCCCAAAATAAACGTGAAACTCATTCCTCAGGTATTTTTCTGTTCTGTTGCTACAAATCACACTGGGCTGCAGGTCTGGCAAGCCTTCAAGTTCCTTTGCCACCAATTATTGAATTAATTAATTTTCCAGCAAGCTTGCTCTTTGTTCTGTATAGCACATAAGTGGCACTCAGGGATTGCAAGTTTATACTAAGAAAGCAAGACAAGTGCTAATTTAAGTCAACATGAGAAGCACTTCAAACCCCCACACCTTCCAAGTAGACTCTTACTGACCATTATCTACCTCCCAGGCAGGAACCAGTGAGTGACTTCACAGACACGAAAATTTCACCGAAGTGGCCTTGCATGAACCCAGACGAAATCTGAAATTAAAGTCATCCTTTGAAGCCCCACTGGAAATTCTAGCAATAGGCTAGGGTGATGCTATGGGTTGGCAAAATGGCAAGTCATTTATCCTCTCTGCCCTTGTTTCCTCACACATGAAATGAGGAACATTGACTCACTTCGCAGGAAGGCTGCATGCATTTCATTAATTAACAACACACATCAAAAATACAAGCCACAGAATACCTTCGCTCAGCCCCTAAGCTCAGTAACCCTGCCAACGGTATTCATTGTCTGGTTGATCTAACCTAGATGTTCCCTTAAGTTTGGTCTAGTCTGGCTCATAAACATGTTTTTGTCTATGCTTACAGATACTTACAGACACATGTGTGAATTTTAATTTCCTATTTTAATGTTTTCCTTCTATTGCTGCAATTGTTGAGGTCTTATGTTTTCTTCATCAAATGCTCACTCAGCTCCCATTCACTGCAGAAAATGCTAGACACCCATGCCAAAAACTTGCATGTCCGACTAGCATATATCTAGCCAAATGAGCCCACATCAAGCTCAGTTTTACTTTCCTTACTCCAAAGTACCTTCTGTGACTAGACAAAAGATGATGGAAACTTCATCCTAGAACATCAAACCCTGCCAGGCACATTTCCATCTGTCCTATTGAAGATTGCCAAAAGCATTTTTTTGAGGGTTGTTTTTTTTTTTATAAAGTCAATCAAAAATTCTCTCAAGCAGAAGTTATTTGAGGACTAGAAAATGTGGTGTTTCCTACCCTGACTGACCCCTACAGAAGACACACCTGACATGGCACCTTCATAATCTATCTACTTCCTTCCTTGAGCTGCACACAACATTCAAAGACATGAAAGCCTAAGTGATGAAGAATTATGGCCATAAGGAAAGAGAGGAACATAGACATCTTAGACCCTAACGAGGTAAGGAGCTTCCCAGCTAGAGGAGCTAGAAAGTTAGCTCCTCTCATGGAGCCTCCTGGAGCCAAGGAAGTTAGAAGTGAAATTACAGATGCCAAGGAGGAAAGGTTGAGACCAAGGACTTGGAGTTCAATGGCTCAGTAGCCAGTCATCAAAGTCAAAAAGTGAAGTCACCATTTTGACACTTGGGCAAGAGAAATTGTTAATAATAAACAGGGGCAGAGATAGAAAACATTCATGTTAAACACGTTTGTCCTCTTCTTTAGAGAACACTCAGTTGTTAAAAGGAAAAGTTTTCTTAATTCCTCTACTTGAACTAGCACTATGCTCATTCACTAACCTGTGCCATATTAATAGACTTCTCTCATCAATCAACCTTTGTTGGTCCTACTTTTCAACTTTCCTCAAAGATTCTCAGGACCACCAAATATCCCCCAGACCAGATCGCATCCTAGTTTAGACCTTTGCAGCTTCAGACTGTTCAGTCAGTCTGTTTTCATGTTTCTCCTAAGTAACCATACCATGATCTTGCCTGTACATCATCATTTCCAGGTGCACAAAGATGTTAATTAGTCTCTACTAAGAAACCATGGAGTGTGGATCACCATGTTAAGCACTGTGAGAATGTTATATGTATATAATGGTCCTTCCCTGCACTAATAAAATTGTATTTTTAATTTATTTTTAATTTAAAAATCCCTATCCCACAAATACAATAGCACTGAACAAATGTATTAAAGAAATATATAGTCAAATGAAAAAGCAGAATCCAGAGGTCCTGAATGAGCACCCTCCAACCATAAGCCCAGGAAATGAGGTCAGACCTAGCTCAGAAGAGTAACCACTCCAGCTGCCTTGGTTTCTTACTTCCCATTCACTCCTTAACCCTCTAGCATCTAACCTAACCATCTAGTCTTCCTTCTGCCATATGCTCGTTATATGGAAGCTGGTGGCTCCCAAATTCAGTGTGCATCAGAATTACCTGAAAAGCCCGCTAGAGCACTGATTGCTGGGCCCCAACTCCATTGTGTCTGACTCTGTAGGTCTGGAAAGGGATCCAGCAATTTGCATTTCCAAGTCCCCAGGCAAGGCTGTTGCTGCTGCTACACCAGGCACCTCACTTTGAGAACAACAACTGTATGGAAGCTGTCATGAGGCCGCGAGGAACTCTATTTTCAGAAAGTGAAAATACCGACCCTCTCCCTACCTCAGAGAATTACTAGGAAGACATTAACTTGTAAGTGAAATGAAACACTGTGAAAGTATTTCATAAACTAAGTAAAAACAGCGTTAGTGGTTATCAATACCTGCAAAATCACCCCTTGGTTGCCTTTGATCCCAAAGAACACGTTGCCTCCCTTCCTCTGCAATCCTAGTGCCACCACCCTGCTGCCCACTGTCCCATGGACCTCCCACCTGGCCTCTCCACCTCCACAACCTCCCTGCTCCAGTCTTCAAAAATGCTCCCTCCTTGGGAAGCTGCTTAAAAGACCATTTTTATCAAGTTCCCCTGCTCTAACATGCACTCCAGCTTCTCGTGACCTAAATAATAAATTCCCAAAGCTAATTCAGATGTAAGAGTCTTTGCAAGCTGCCCTCACCTTTGAGCAGAGGCCGGATAGATGCCTGTCAGGGCAGTGGTAGCACAGACTCTTGCACTCTCCATTTTAGTTGTACTATCTCCCTAATAAAGCCATGGCTTTAGTCAACCAATCCTACTAACTGTTTTTCCCAAAATACCATCTTCAATACTGCAAATACGCTTTTGCTGATGATGTTCCCACTTCTCTGCCCACACAAATTCTAATCATCCACTAAGGTCAAAGTCAATGCTTTCCTTTCTACTGGCGTTCATGGCTCCATACGCTCTAAGTACTTTATACTTACAGTCTTTGTCTTCTTCCCCTCCTTCTCCTCCCTCCTCTTCCCCTTCCTACTCCTCTTTCCTTCTCTCCCCTGAATCATTCCCACTGCCATACAATGTGCTTTAGAACCTCCTATCTACTAAAATATAAATAAATAAATAAAAACAAAAACAAAAACTCCATTGACCTATATGCACCATTATCTACCCACCGTCTATCAGTCAGACCATTTCCTGGCTTTTACAACTTCTCTGCATGGCTTCTCTACTTTTTCACTTTGCACTCATTCCTTCTTCAGCCCTTGCAATCCAGCATCCAGCTCCACTGCATTTGCTCTTTTCAGTTTACTAATTATCATGTCAGCGCCAAAATCAGAGGAAAGATCTGTCTTCTCATCTTACCTACCGCTAGGTAGCCATTAACACATTTAACCATTCCTCCCTTCTTAACACTTCTCTTGGCTTCCAGCACTCCAAACTTCAACTTTTTTTTTCTTACCCCAGGCGTCACTCACTCCCAGTCTTCTGTCCTGACTCTTCTACTCAGCCTCTAAATTTGAGAGTGCCCTGGGGCTCAGTCCTAGGCTCTTACCATCTACAAACATTCCCTAGATGATCTCATCTACTCACATGACTTTAGATGCTATCTCTTTGCCAGGGGCTCTTTATTTTCCCTCCAGGCTTAATAGCTACTTTAGGTCCCAGACTGTATCTTGGTACCTAAACTTGGATACCTAGTATTCACATTATACTTAACTAAACAGAACTCTTAGTTCATCTCTCCCATCTCCTTGTTTCTATTCCAATCCTTTCTCTCTTAGTAACAAGCACTATCTATTTAACGCAAACCAAAAATTTAGACATTATTCTTAATATCTGCCCACATTCAATCCATCACCAAATCCTGTGTATTATACCAGCAAAATATATCTCAAATCTGCCCAATTCTCCCCATCTCCACTGCTGCCACCCTAGACCAAGTCCTGAAAATCAATTTTCTGAAATGTTCTAATAGTCTTCTAAGTGGCCTTCCTGCATCCATGCTTGGTCTTCTTCCACAGCAAACAGAGTGGTCTTTTTAACACATAAATGACATCACTCTTCCACTTAAAATATTGCAACAACCTTCCATTTTCACCTAAACTACAGATTTAAAACTTCTCACTGCAGCCTACAACACTGGGCTCTCGACTCTCTGATCTCAACTGGTACCACATTTGCCTCCCTATAAGCACCTTCTTTAGACCATACTTGTTCTCTTTTATTGCCCGTCTAAGCCAACTTTTTTGACCTCAGGGTTTTTGCTGTTTTCTCCTTCAGGAACACTCTCCGCTGGGTTTTTGCAGGGTCACTTCTTCCTCATCCTTGAGATTTCAGCTATGAATATCACCTTCTCGGAGAGATATTTTTTGACCACCCTATCCCTATTAAAAGGCATTCTCTGGGCACCTGGGTGGCTCAGTCATTAAGTGTCTGGCTTCGGCTCAGGTCATGATCCCGGAGTCCTGGGATCGAGTCCTGCATCGGGCTCCCTGCTCTGTAGGCAGTTTGCTTTTCCCTCTCCCACTCTCCCTACTTGTGTTTCATCTCTTGCTCTGTCTCTTTCTCTCTCTCTCTCTCTCTCTCTCTCTCTCTGTTAAATAAATAAATAAAATTCTTTAAAAAAATTAAAAAAAAGAAAAAAGAAAAAAGGCATTCTCTATCTCACCAACAGTAAAAGTTATCATAATCAAAATCTAACTAATTATGTGTTTGCTTGTTTGCTTGTTTGTTATTTGCCTCTAGCTTCATCTCTTAGCCTCCATGCATCTAGAATATAAGCTCTAAAAGAAGAAACTTATGTATATTTTTCTATGATTTATTTCTAGCACCTAAGCATAATTCTCAGAATTCCTCAATAAATCTTCACCAAAAAATGTAAACAAGTGGAATAGTCAGAATGGGCTATAGAAACACACATTTCCAAAATCTCACTGGGCTAAAACCACAATATATACCTTACAAAGGCTAGAGGGCTGTGTTGGTCATCATCCTATGGGGACCATGACTAACAGAAGCTTCCTCTCAGTGTACGTGTCTGTGAGGATCAGCATACCAGTGGAACAAGGTGTGCTTAATATGATTAATAGCATGAGGCTCTTAAAACTTCCAGCAAGAAGTGATACATAGCGCAGCCACTGTGAAAAACAGTATAGAAGTTCCTCAAAAAATTAAAAAAAATAGAATTATCATATGATCCAGTAATTCCACTACTATTTGTCCAAAGAATATGAAAACACTAATTCAAAAGATATGTGTACCCCTATGTTTATTGCAGCATTATTTACGATTGCCAAACTATGGAAGCAGCCCAAGTGTTCATAGATAGATGAATAGATAAAGAAGATATGGCATATATACAATGAAATACTACTTAGCTGGGGCGCCTGAGTGACTCAGTGGGTTAAGCCTCTGCCTTCAGCTCAGGTCATGATCTCAGGGTCCTGGGATCAAGCCCCACATCAGGCTCTCTGCTCAGCAGAGAGCCTGCTTCCCCCTCTCTCTTTGCCTGCCTCTCTGCCTACTTGTGATCTCTCTCTGTCAAATAAATAAATAAATAAAATCTTTTAAAAAAAAAGAGAGATATTACTTAGCCATGAATGGAATGAAATCTTACTGTTTGTAAAAACATGGATGGATTTAGAGGGTATAATGCTAAGTGAAATAAGTCAGTCAGAGAAAGACAAATACCATATGATTTTACTTATATATGGAATTCAAGAAACAAATGAACAAAGAAAAAAAGAGACAAACAGGCTCTTAAAATCGAAAGAACAAACAAATGGTTATGGGGGGAGAATGAGTGAAATATGTAATAGGGATTAATGAGCACTGACTAACGTGTAGAGTTGTCAAATCCCTGTATTGTACACCTGAAACTAACATAACACTGTATGTTAACTATACTGGAATTAAAATTTAAAAATTTTTAAAAAGAAGTGATATATATCAATCTTGCTTGCTTGGGCCAAAACAAGTTGTAATAGCCAGGCTTCCTTCAAAGAGGGTGGGAGAGTATAATCCTCCGGGTGCCCAGAAGAAAGAGAGATGGAAATATTCAGTCAGCAGCCCTTATGGTTCACCCACATTCTACTAGAAAATTTCTTCCACCAGAAGAAAAATAATAAAAATATTTCATAGGGACTCCTGGGTGGCTCATTCGGTTAAGTGTCTGCTTTCAGCTCAGGTCATGACCCCAGGATCCTGGGATCAAGTCCCACATCGGGCTCCTCGCTCAGTGGGGAGCTTCCCTCCCCCTCTGCCTGCCTGCTGCTCTCCCTGCTTGTGCGCTCTCTCTCTCTCTCTCTCTGACAAATAATTAAATAAAACCTTTAAAAAATAAATAAAAATAAAAAATATTTCATAATGTGCATTTTTGACTTTCATGTCTACTCTCTTCTTAAAGCTTTCTTCTATCACCCAGAATAACATAACATCTCTGAACACTTCTAGCAGTTATTTCTGTAATTCTCACTTGGTGTAACTGTTCAATCATCTGTCTCTCCATCTACACTGTAAATACGGAGGGCAGGGACCCATATCTCCTTTCTTCTGAACCTAGTATTCTGAGAAACTGGCTCAGTGCCTTTCACATAGTAGATTCTGAGCAAACATTTGTTGGAGGGATGTCTTCTAGTTTGTCGTGTGTATGTGTTTTTAGCTGCACAATTAGACTAGATATTCCTCTGCATGTAGTACACAAAGATAAGAATTTCTATTTCATGTATCTTCTTCCAGCTGATGCATCACAGAGATATCCTCCTATTAGCAAGAACACAGTACCTAAGTGTTGAGCTAACTAATAGTATTAACACCACTCATCAAGGTGCAATGTGCTAAGTACCCCTATTATATAGGTGCTCTCCCAGCCCCAGTACCACCATCTTTTGAACACACACACAAAGACATACATTGCCATCCCTGGCTTCTGGAAAAAGTCCACAGCCAGTTTTCTTTGGTAGAGAAAAACCAGCAGATGATTGCATGGGTTTTCTTGGTTCTGTCAGTGGTCAATCTGTGTCTGGAAGTGAAACTCCCCTTTCCACAGGATTTCATCACAACAGCAACCACAGGACTCAAATTTTGGTTGTTGATATTATCTCAGCTCAGCGTTGTACCCTAATGTGAAAATGAAATTTGTGTTCCACTCCCTTATGTTCCCTTTTCTTACATTGCCAAGTTCTAAAGTGATGCTGAGATTAAAATCTGTCCCTTCTTGAGTGGGGTCATCGTGTGTGATAACAGATCTGTCTCTGAGACCCTCACTAAGCAGGCAGAAGAGTGGTGTTGTTGACATTTTTACGTCAGAAAATATCCTTTGGTTACCAGGTAGTTTCTATTTCTGCGGACAAGTTCAAAGTACATATATTTGGACATCCTTCCCTATGGCAGTACCATGGGACTCATAACCTTCTTCCTTAGGAAAATGCTATTTTGATTCCGGAGTATTCCAAAACACACAGGCCAGTGTGGCATAGTAGAAAGAGTTAGAGAGGACTTCTTTAGTTTTACAGGACACCTCAGGCAAATTACTTAACCTAACTTTCAGTTTCCTGAAAAAAAAAATGAGGAAAATAATGCTTAGGATTAACCATAGGATTAAATAACAGAGAATTAGAAGTATTTACCTCGATTCCCAACTCTTAGGGGATATTCAATATACGTTCTTTTCTAACAGCCACTTTAACTATTAGGCAAGTTACAAACTTAAAGTCCCTTTCACCTAATAGCTACAGAACTGTTTTGAGTCAATGAATCTGAGAGCCCATAACAGAGCCTGGTACACAGTAAGCTCTATACATGAATGTCAGCCATCCATATCTTCATTGCAACATACTACTTTGCTATAATCTAATTTTTGTAACTTCTTCATGTTTTCATTTCTTATAGATGGCTTTTCTAAAATGTGCTGTGCTCTCTTCCATTGTAGTTGAGAGTATATATCAGTTCTTTTTCCTATGGGGAGCAATTAGCAATAGCCATCAAATTTGTAAATCCACAAATTCTTCAAACCAGCAATTCTACTTCTAGGAGTTTGCACATAGGTCATTACACATATGTAATATGATATATGTAGAAAAACATCTATTGTAACATTGTTTATAATAGCAAAAGATGGAAAATAACCTATTGTTCATTAGTAGGAGAGTAGTGAAATGATGGTATGTCCACATAAAGAAATAATGTGAATGGGGCAACAATAAATCTTGGCATGAAAGATCTCCAAGATATGTTATTAAGCAAAAAACGCACAGTACAGAGCAATGTCTGTGATACTCTACCATATGAGTTAAAAAATTATATGCATGTCTATTCTTGTATAAGCATAGAACATGCCTAGAAAGACACAAGACTGGTAATGAAAATTGCCTCTGGGAAGGGTGACCAGGTAGCCCTGGGAAAGGGTAGAGGGATAGCTATTTTTCAGAGAATATCCTTATAAAACCTTTAAAATTTTGTACTATGCACATGAAGCTGCTTTTCCAAAATATATTACTAAAACTGTTCTTCATCATATGATACATCGCCAATTAAATCCAGGAATAGGGTGATAGACAAAGGAAACTTCTAGAATGCTTTAGTTTTTTTTTTCTTTGACAACAACAAAATGTTTATATTAATTGTAATTATTTAAAACTTACTAAGAACAAGAAAAATACTCGAAAGTGAAATACAGCTAGTGCAAACTCTGTGACTTCCACACTACAATGACTATTCATCAGTCCACAAGAATTCATCGAGTACTTACTAAGACCCTGAAGTTCTGTTGGTTGTAACAGGAGGGAGAGATGCAAGGGATGGAGGGCCCAGGCTCTCCCCTCACAGGTGAAATGGAGAACAGCGTCCAGGAGTAAAGGATTTACTGCATGCAGCAGTGATGCAGGCCTGTGTAAGGAAACTTTCTAAAGGAGAGATTTGCGGGATCTCAGCAAGAGATAATGATGATGTTGGGACAAGTTATATCTCCTCCTTTCTCCATTTCCTCATCTTTAAAAGTGGAGTAATCTGCCTTGGCTCTCCTCTCACAGGGATGCTGTTAGGATTAATGAGCTAAAGTTTGTGCTTATGTAGCGTCTTTCTTCTGAGAACTCAGAGTGCTTTGCAAAGTATTCTTATTAATATTCATGGGGTGGTTTATATATTTTTCCACCTTTCACTTTGGAAGTTGCACATCTATACCTAAAGACTCTGATTCTTCTCTCACTCTTCCTCAACATCACTTTCTCTTTTGCACCAAAATAGTGCAGTTTCAAGCTTTAAAGTCTTGCTGGTTTTATATAGCTTAGGGGTAATAACATCACACAGCTTGCCTGCAGGAGAACCCACCTGTACATTCTAAAATTTCTACAGTTTCCACTGTATACATATGCATGATAAACCTTAACTCATGGTGAGATATCAAACAAATATATACCAGGGAAGAAAAAAAATCATCCATAACCAAGACTGCTTCCTAAGAAGGGTGACTCACAAAAGCAGTAAGTGGTTTGAGGTTGGGCTGCAGGTTCAGGGATAGAGGCTAAACCCCACCTCCTTCCAGGGATCCCAGAAACAAACTTGGAATTGGGGATGGAAGACAGGGAGTGCAGAAAGAAAGAAGAGGAGGGAGCAGAGACAGGAGGAATGGAACGGAGCCAGGAGGGGAGTAGGAGACCATGCCTAGCAGGAAGTGACCCCTCTCCTGTATCCTCTCCCGGGTTATGAGTAAATTCCACCAAAGCTTGCAAAATCCTAGGAATAAGTGGGTTTCTTATACAAACTGGGCTGAGTTTATAGCCAGAAAGATGGAGGTAATGAAACAGACATGAGGTGATGAGCCTGAGAAATGATAGAAATCATGGGAGAACTGTGGATTTTTAATGCCTTGAGGCTGATAAGGATCCAAGTTAATTAGACTACATTTTGAGGGGATAAGGAGACTCAGCTGACATGAGGATATAGAGGATGTAGATATGTGTCTATGTATCACTATGTCTAATGATGTTGGTTATTTATGAATTTATACCAATGTTTTAAAAAAGCTTTTAAGAAGAAAAACTTTAGGTTTCAAAAGCTGGTTTTGCTCAGCTTGGACCAAGTGGAGAACAGGAGGCAGAGAAGTGAGTAGACATCCTCGATCGCAGGTCTCCTGCCCTCTGTCCGGCTGCTAGCTGTACAAAACCAGTCCATGCCACTTCTCATTGTATCTTTCCTCAGGCTTCATTTCTGCCCTGTTTGGATGTTTGAGAATAGCACTGGCTGAAGCCTTCAATTTAAGAGTTAGTAGGAGGGCTGCCTACTCATATCACGCTACCTGTTTGGCCCTAGGCCAATATCACAAAACAAAGCTTCTTGCAGCAACTGAGAAGAAACAATTTGCATAACTTAAAGCTATGTTGGAGTGTTGTGCTTCATGTCTGAGCAGCATAAGTCTTGAGCTTTAAATAGCCCAACCCTAACATATATTTAAGAGCAATGTTCTAAAGGCTGTGTTACATAAAGTGGAACACTTAGTGACACCATAGCAATGTGCCAGGTCCCCTTTCTTGCAGACTGACAGAAGCCAGCCTCAGTTAGGCAGCTGGGAGGAAAACTTTCCCAGACTATGAAACCCAGAAGAGGTCAGCTCTGTCTATAATTTGGAGAGCCCTACAGTGTTTCACCAACCATAAATATCATCTCCCGGGTCTACAATGGCCTTGACAACCCTCTGACAGTCACCACAGTCACTCCTTTCGATTGGGCAATAAAAAAAGAGTCATAATTCCTGGAAGGACACTTAAGATTGCCTAATGTGCCATAGGTACAAGTAAGGGCACTTAGTTGGTGACCAAAAGTTATAGACAACATCTTTCTCCTTCTAGCCCTCTCCCACTTGAGTTTTCACTCTCTTTGGTTTGCAAGTAGTCACTTCACACATTTAGAAACAATGGAAGATCTAAAGAATTATTCTAAAGAGTAATTTATGGAACTTTTATAAAATACAAATGCCTAGGACCCACCCCAAACTTACCAAGTCAGAATTTGGAAAGTAGTAGAGGTTTGAACAATCATGTTTTAAAAACCCTCCCATAGGCATTCTGATGCAAGCTTCCACCTTACAACTGCTGGAGATAGAATGGGATGTAGGTCAAGGTTAGGGTTGAGAAAGAGGTATCCTAAAGACATGGGACTGGAAAAATGGCAATTGAGAAGAATGGGTCCCAAAGACTATACCCCAGAGCAAGTCTCTGATCTGAGGTGAGCACAGTCTTTGAAAGGTATTCACTCTGGGAAGAGGCTGAGAATTCCAGACCACAGGGAGGACATCTCCCCAAAAGGATTGCTTGAAACAAATAAGAACTGTTCTTGGTGTATACTGCCATATGTATTTACATTTTTATGTATTCATTTTAATATTTATTAACTACAAAATACCAGGCACAAAGTCAGGTGTTGGGGATAAAATATGGGACAAAACCAGAAATGATACCTGATCTCATGGAGCTTACATTCTAATGGGGAAGGCAAAGAATTAAAGAAGTAATCACAGGAGAGTCTGGCTGGCTCAGTCAGTAGAGTGTGTGACTCTTCACTCAGGGTCATGAATTCAAGCCCCATGTTGGGCACAGAGCCCATTTAAGAAAGAAAGAAAGAAAGAAAGAAAGAAAGAAAGAAAGAAAGAAAGAAAGAAAGTTAAAGGTGACAAGTGGTATGATTCAGAAGTACCGGATGCTAAGGAATACATAAAAAAAAGGAGCTCATCTACTCTAAGGGTAGTCAAGGAAGGCTTCTGGAGCAGGTGTTCATTAAATGAAGACCAGAAGGATAAGTGAGTATAATTGATAAATAGAATAGGGGATGAGAGGCCAAAATCATGTGCAAAGCCTCAGTGGTTCTCAGCCTAAATTGGACATTAGAATCACCCAGGGAGATTTTTAAACTCCCTACTGCACCCCCAAGAGTCGAATAATAATTTCTAGGGGTGGAACCCAGACATCAATACTTTTTAAATCTCCCCAGGTTATTCCAATGTGCAGCCAAGGAGGAGAACCACTGGTCTAGAGACAGGACTTTTTATTCACAGTATGGAAAGAAGTTCAGAGCATTTGATGAAGGTGAGAGATTGACAAGAGAGGAGGCTGGAGTGAACAGATCATGTAAGCAAAGTGCCTTAGAATTCTCCAGAGAATCAGAGCCAATAGGAGATGATGATAGATAGACAGATACATAGATACATAGATGATAGCTAGCTAGGTAGACAAGTAGATAGACAGAGAAATAATTATAAGGAAATGGCTCACATGATTATGGAGGCTGAGGAGTCCCACAATCTGCTAGCTGGAGACCCAGGGGAGCCAATGCTGCAGCTCCCGTCTGGGTGCAGGTAATGATGTCCTGGATGAAAAATAGGCAGTGGCTTGAAAGACGAAGCTCAGGAAAATAACTGTTTGTTTGGGTAAAGCACCTAAAGCTAAGGTTATTAACAATTAGAATAAAATTATTGAGCAACTATACTGGTTTCCTAGGGCTGCCATAACAAATTACTAGAAACTTGGTGGCTTAAAATACACAAATTTATTTCCTCACAGTTCTAGAGGCCAAAGTCCAAAATCAAATATCAGCAGACTTCGTTTCTTCTAGAGGCTCTGGAGGAAAGTCTGATCCTCGTTTTTCTCCCAGTTTCTGGTAGTTGCCAGCAACTCTTGGTGTCCTTTGGCTTGTAAATAGAGGACTCCAAACTCTGCTTCTGTGTTCACATTACATTCTTCCCTGGGTATCTATGTCCTCTCCTTTTCTTTTAAGGATACCGACCATTGGATTTAGGGCCTGCCCTAATCCATAATGATTTCATCTTGGTCCTCAACTAATTCCATTTAAAAAAACTCCAATGTCCAAATAAGGTAACATTTTGAGATTCCAAGTGGTCAAGAATTTTGGAGGGGTACCGTTCAACTCACTGTAGCTACATATCAATTTTTGTAATTATTGAATAAGGGTCACAGCCAATTACATATCCAAGTTCTGAAGTTTTTCTAAAAATATGTTAATCCTACTCACCCTTGGTATCAAACAGGGAATTTCAAAGAGCCTATAGTGTTTATTTCTGGGACTAGAATAAAATCAACAGTCTTTTTTCTTGCCAATCATAATCTTGGCCCCCTCCCCTCCTCTTTCCCAAACAGGCTTTTTTGTGTGAATTTAGAAACTTCCTTATCCTGCTCACCCCATCTGTCGTCACCTTTCTTTCCTGGCCTTAAATTCTAACCTCAAAGAAACAAAACATAGCTGAGGTCAGGGGCTAACCATTTCTGAACTAATCAAACAAAATAGGTTGCCATGAGTCTCCCACTTCTCCTATTAGCCAAACTATCTTAACATCTCATTCTCTTTTTTAGAGAGAGAAGGTTTGAAGATATGTGAGGGTAACAGAACCTCTTCAGTAAGAAGGGTGTTCAGAATAAAAAGTATGATAATCTGCTTTAGGGATTATGACCCCCTTGTAGTAATACCTTCAGATATAGATAGCAATGTTAGCTGAAGCTATTCTGGTTTAAATGTTGAAACAGTCTAATATATCGTGCTCTGTTTTAAATGTAATACATTAAAACACGCCTCAACACAAGCCCATAAATGAAACAAATATGTCTTAGAGGAATAATTGAGCTGTGCTTCTTTGCAGCCTCAATGTAAACTCTCCTTTAGTCTAAAAGCGTTAAAATCATAATAATGAAATTTTGCCATTAAGAGTCAGAAAGCACGGTTCTCTTTAAAAAGACAGCTGCATTAAAATTTAATTATTGTCTCCCTTCTGATTATCAGACAAGAACAGAACACATTGGGGGGAAACTACACATATGTTCACCCAGCACAGGAGTGTTTTTAAAGACTCTTCAAGGAATTTTTCCCCAATACCCACCAGGAGTGGAGGGGGAACCCACCATAATTAGATATACACGTGTTAAAATAAAAGAGTCAATGGACCAACTGTGTAAGCAAGTAGATACAAATCAGGTCCTGAGGACATGATTTCAGTTTCCCAATCCTGTGCATATTTTCACAGTCTCTGAATAGTACATGTGTCTTCATTGGGTGCCGTGGCATCCCATCAGAGGGTTCCTTGATTCACATTTTCTTCTTCTTTGGGATAGGTAAGTAAAGATTCCTTTCTGGAGTGTGAAAGCTCGCAGCAGCAGGAACACAGCATATCTCATCTCTAATTTATGACTGACTAACTGAAACTCCTCACTGTCAGCAAACTCTGCTGTGTTTACTGGTTTGACAGCATACACACATATGGCAGAAGCCAGATGGACCTTCTCCCCCAGCTTCAAGCTAAGGGTGCTTCATTAGGAAAGAGATGCAGCCAGTCTTTGAGATCTTTGAACAAGGCTTCCAGCACTACAGGAAGGAAGTCAGTCAGCAAACTGGGAAGAAAATAACCCTCCCCTAAGCGAGGTATTAGGTCAGAAGAGAATTCATAGTTGTCCCATTGAAGCCCATCAAGTTTTAAAGAACAAATGGCCTGTCCTCCCAACCACAGAAATTGGGAAACTGCTTCCAAAGAAATCAGTTGAAATGAAGTTTACATTTCATCTACTTGGACAAGGGTAAATAGGACAATAAATCCTCTTCCTAAGCTCTGATTCATAGTTAAGAGCTAATAGTGTCAAAAAGTTCTTGTAAACTCCAAGAAAACAGTGGTGTCTTTTGCAGCTACAAAGACTGTAGTGAAGAACCTTCCCACTGCAGTGAAATATTGTTCAGAGGTTATAAAATAAAACATAACCCTCTGAACCCAACTTCTCATTCTAAAATTTCAAGGAAAACAATGATTTTCTCAGTTTCTCTAAAATGACTGTTTTTTGTTTTTGTTTTTGTTTTGTTTTTGCTTTCTTTTATCCTGGTGATGTCCTCTGCACCTTTCTGACCTCTCAACCTGAGTTCTTTTTCTCTTTATTCTCTGGGTTTTGGGTATATCTCAAGATCAGTGGGCTTCAATTCCCATCAAAGTCTTTATTATCTACACTTGAACAATCTGGAGCAGAGATCTCTGCAAAGTAACCAGAGATCTTTCTTCTTCCTACACCTGAAACAAGGGTTCCTGGAGTAGTAAAGAAGCAACATGTAGAACTGAGAGAGAGAATGGTTCCTTACCCAGGGAATAAACTGTCCCACTCTCTAACCTATGAAAGTGACCCTCTGAGTCAGATCAATCTATTAATTCCATAGGTCTCAAACATTTCCAACAGAGAAAGATCTAATCCCGGAGCAGAAGTGGGTGGGTGGCAGGGAAGGAAGAAGTTCATGGTATAAGGGGATGGCCCTTTCTCTGGGACCTGGTACATTTTATAGGAAATCTAGACACCACTCCAATGCCTCCAGGGCCTTCTGGTAATTAGGCTCTGATGAAGGGAAGCAATGAGGAAGAATCACTGGACTTGCTTGAAAACTACTTCTATATACCCTAAAATTAGTTCACACTGACTTAAATTTCTCCCCTCTCTCTTGGCAAGGCCAAAAATTATATATTGTTACAGAATGGGCTATCGAAGCAACTAACAATTTTCTCAACATTCTACAACACAGTTTAAAAAAAAAAAAAAAACCTGTTTCTCAAGAACAACCTTTTAATTGAATGTTGGAATGTATAGGGCCACTTCTAGTCTCTGCTTTTCTATGAAGAGTAATTAGAACTAATGCTTTTTGTAGGCACATCAGGACTACAGGCTTAGTGTAAGGCATTAACCTTCTGTTTAAATGTTATTTCACAGCATTGGAGAGAAACCCCTAGTGGGAGGCCGTAGGTGGATTTTTAACCTGTTCCTTTTTAGCTTTGCTAATGGGAAACTTTGATATGATTTGAAATACAGTGGCCATTGTTGGTGAAACTCCACAGGACCAAAGCTCTATCATCAAGCAAACAGAAGCTGAACAGAGTGCTCAAGGGCAGTACTGCCTGGGGTCCTCAGGGCACGGTACTCGGTATCGGTCCAGAATATGATACTCTTCAAAGGGTTCCACACCCATCCTACCATTTGTACCTTGGAAGAACGTTGAACTAGCCAGAAACATAGTATTACTTCTCTTCCAACAGGCAAAGAAACCAAGGACCTGAAAGCCACATGATATGTGTCCAAATGGTTAGTGGTAAGGACAGAATTAAATCCTCAGCTCTCTGTACTCTGGAACCTAATAGGATCCTCATACATAAGGTTTCTTCTGATAAGTGAGTACAACTGCTGTTTAAAGGTTAATGGAATTAAGTAACCAATGGGTTGGAAAACATAGGCTTTTTTTTTTTTTAAGATTTTATTTATTTGACAGATTGATCACAAGTAGGCAGAGCAAGAGGAGGAAGCAGGCTCCCTGCTGAGCAGTGATCCCGATGTGGGGCTCCATCCCAGGACCTGGGGATCATGACCTGAGCCAAAGGCAGAGGCTTTAACCCACTGAGCCACCCAGGCGCCCCAACACAGGCTATGTTTGATGACAGTTTAGAGCATCCAGATATAATAAGACAACTCAGAATAAGAGGAGAGGAGAATAGGACAAAAGCAGCGCAGCTAAGTTTGCCACTTAGCAAACATGCTCCTGAATGTCTCCATGGTTTACACCTCAGACAGCCCCAGTCCATGAGAATGGAAGTGAAAAGAAAATGCAAATTCAGCTGCATGTTACATCCACAGTAAATGCAAAGACAAATTAAGAATTAAAGACAAATGCAAATTACTCTGCTCATAAAAGAAACCTATACAAAAGACAGGGAATGAAAAGGCTCTGACAGTTATGGATGAATCTCTGAAGAGACGCACAGCGACCGTATTTCCAAATTCAAGCCTTTTAAAAACTGGTTAGAAGAATGAGAACAGCTGCTGCAAAGAAGGGGGGGCGCAAACTGCGGTTAACAGTAAACCAGACTACAGAGTAAAACCGAGAATCCTGTCCTTATTGTCAAGGTGAGGATGAAAAGCAACAAAGGGACGAACCCAAAAGAATTCTGTCTCTAGAAATTCTACGGCAGACTTTAAAAGTGAAGCCCCTGGCAAGCCCTAGGCTGGGGGAGACAGAGACAGGAAGAGAACAAAAGAAAGAGGCAAGGTAGCAGAAGAGGCAAATGTTAGGTAAGAGAGAAAAAACACAGGACATCTTAGCAGGAAGGGGGTCTGGAGTCGGGGTCATTCGTTAACTCAAATGACCCAGGCTAGACGGGTAATGAGACCCTGCTTGCCCGGGCGTGGTGGGGACTGTGGGAGAATGTCCACAGGCATTCAGATTCATCCTTTTAAAAGAGGTGTTAGACACTGACACAGAGCATGTCTGTGTATCAGTTTGTTTCTTTTTATAATTGAGTTCTCTGGTGCCTCTGCAAATCTGTGGAGAATACGGGTGCCTTAAACTGTCAGTTGAAGGAATCAATTAATCAATGAGGCTTTCATTTTACAGATGAAGAAACCGAGACTCTAAAAGATTGTGGCCTTCCTGAATTCACTCAGATAAAAGAAATTATCACTAGAGCAAAGCCCCCCACCTCAACCCAGGAGTCCTTCATCTATGCTATAATGCCTTCTCAAAAGGAAGAAGAAGAAAGCAATTGTGCTCACCAGGGAGCGCAAGAAAGAGACTCAGCTTGTCTCAGGTGGCTCCTATGGGCCTTCCTGCCATAGGCTTGCCAACCCTGTGCTACAGGGAGGCATCCAGGCTTCGACTTTGGTCAAAAAAACCAAACACCTGTAGAGGCAAGGAGCCAACTTATGGGAACAACCTGGCTCTTAGCCCACGTGTACCAAACAGGAAAGTATGTGCGCCATGAAAGGGGCAACCACTACCCACTTCCAGCCCATCAACACCAAATGAGAATGTGGCCAATTCTTTTGGAACCTACCCATTTTTTCAAGAAAATCCAGAAATCTGTATTTTTATTTGAAATAGCCTCATTTAAAGATGTTGCAACAAACTCATTTCTGTACACAGTAATGGCCAAACGAAGTACAACATCTGGGTCAGAGACGGCCCGAACCTGAGCACTGCCACCTGACGACCTCTGACTTTAGTCCCCGCAGCCATTTTGAGACAAGATGCAGCGTATCCATTCTAAAACACTCTAACACTTTAGCTATTTAGAAGCTCTTGGTCTAAAAATGTCTCCTTTTATTCAAGGATCAAACGTATGAAAGCTGCATTTTAGTTGAAACAAGCACCTTCGATGAATCGTGGGCATTTATATACTTGTCTCTCATATTTCCCAGAGGCTCATGTTCACTTTATCCCTGCATGGCATTAACCTCTGTTTGTTTTTCTTATCTACCTACAGTTAGTAAGGTCGTCAAAAGGAGAGTCTGTGGCTTCTTCTCTAGCCTTGGTAAAATACTTTCCAGCCTTCACACAGCAGCTCATTCGGTCAAGTTCAGGCCCCGAATGGTTACACAGGCAAGACAATAGAAACTTAATTGGAGTCCAGTCTTTGTAAAAGTACAATCTTTACTTAATAAGATTGGATTTGAAATGAAAACTTGTTGCATTTATTATGACACAGAGAGAAAGAATTCCAAAACTTCTATCCAACAGATAGCAACTTGTCTTTTGGGACTGGTAATTTACTTAATTTAAGAGAAAAAAAAAATCGTTCTCACCTCAAGGTATTAGAAAGTCAGTTTCGGGAATTATCCAAAAAGTAGAATTCAAGTTGTTTATGAGGCAATCAGCCCCTGAAGAATGATGTCCATACAATTAGCTTAGCCCTCAGAGAGTTTGAAAAGCTGCAATTTAAGACGAGTAGGAATGCAGTTGAGCTTAAGGTGCCTGTACCTTTCTGCTCACAAAATCCTGGGCTGTAGAAAATAAAAGTGGTAAATGTCATATAAATAGTATGGGACATTTGCAAAGGTTAAGAAGAGTCTCTTTGCTCCTTTTCTTCTTTTCCCAAGTATTATATTTGAGCAGTGAACCCCAAGGTTTCAGTATTCAGGTACAAGCCTGCAGGTCAGATTACGGGTGATATGGAGGTAGATCAGGAATTTCAACCCTGTTTGTTCCCCGGAAGAAAGCAAGGCCTCACCAAGTAAAATTTTGCACAAACAACGCTCAAGCAAGGGGTGATATGGCATTCTGCCAAGGGGTCTTGGTGCTGCTGGATTTGCACAAAGCAAACTTGGCTTTATCTTCAGTTTCCACAAGGAATATGGGCACAGTGTGAGGCACTGCTTTACAAAACAAGCTCCATTCCATCTATTCGTGGCAAGTCTCTGATTTTTTTTTCTTTTCTTTTCTCTTTTTTTTTTTTTGTCTTTAATCCTCCTTTTCAAGTGGCTAAACAAAGAGGTAGGGTGTTCCTGCTAGCAAATCTGTGAAAAACACTCAGTGTCTAGGATATCTGAGCAGTTAAGGTGTTGGGTTTTCCAAGCCATAAACACAGAACTAAACTTGGAGCTGGAAGATCCTCCTGAGAGGCCATCTGAGCCCTACCCTGCTTCCAGGCCAAGCAGAATTTGAACCTGAAAGAATACATGGAAATTTGCAGAGTAAGGCTCTATAGTTCCTTCCTCGGTGGCCCATCATCATGGCTCTTCAAACTTTGGGGGAGGAAATTCTCCCTAATGTCTAATTCACTTTAAATTTGCTTTCCGCTTTTTCCTATAAAGGGACAAATGTCTCTCGCATTGGTAATATGAACACCAAACATTCCGAACTGCAACCATATTCGTGCAGGGATGTGAATATGGAGTACCAAGAGATTGCTTCACCAAGATGTAACCGTTGTCAATAATAAATCACCCGTGGGTCTTCATGATGAAGTGGGTTTAAAGGTTTATTAGGAACTCAGGGTCCCCTCTCTGCTGGAAGCCAGTCTTTGCAAGCCAGGTTTCTTCTCTGACTCACATTCACAAGAATCATTTATCCCATACACACCCTCTCACAGAACACACCCCCAGCTTAGGACTGGTAGGTGTTAAATAGTGAACAGCTGAAAATTGATTAATGTTGTTGACAGCTTGGCCTCCTGAGATGCCATCTTGTCTGTTTCTAAACCCTTGGTTAAACTTTAACCGTTCTCTATTCGCTTGCCCTCGCCTTCCTTTGCCTCTTAACACACCCGTTACTGTACTAGCTTCCAGACCCCAACCAGCCTTGCTATGCCATCCAATGTGGCTTACTCTGGATACCCTGGTGTTTTGGTTGATACTATCTGCTGCTTTGATTGTTAGCCAAGGTCCTTTTTCAGCTGTGCCCCAAGCTAGGTCTTTCCCTATTTTCCTTCCTAATCTCTGAAAACCTATTCGGAGACAAACCACAGCCAACTGTCAGACCTAGCAGAAAAGATGACGGTGGTCAGGGCCACTCAGGGTCCAAGACCATCGGTCCATAGAAGCTGAGTTGAACTGACAAAGGAAGCTGCATTTGGCTGTGTAGAGCAGGTGATAGCAACAAGTATCTTTGTTTGGGTAAGTTAGATTTAGTCAGACAGGATGCAGACTCCCTACCTTAAGTGTAGTCAGAAAGCCTGTTAGAATTGCAGAACCTAGAGCCCCATGTCCAAACTACTGAATCAGAATACTTCATTTAACAAGATCTCCAAATGAGTTATATGCATATTAAAGTTTAAGAATACTGAGCTAGGGCAATGCTTCTTAATTCTGGCTGCACATTAGAATCACCTGGGGAGCTTTGAAAAAATACCGATGTCCTGGCACCACCCCCACACCAATGATATCAGCATCTCTCGGTGTGAGAGCTACACATTGGTATTTTATAAAGGCTTTTCAGGGGATTCTAATGTGCAACCAGGGTTTGAGAACTAATTCCTTAGAGTTTGGTTTGCTTGGCAGATGAGAAAATCTGACCGTAATGAACATGAAGCGAATGGCTTTAGATCATGTAGCTCATTAGTAACCAAGGTTCAGATTCACACAGATTCTGCGGGAAAAAGAGCACAGTCTTCAGAGCCAGGTTTAAACCCTGTTTCTGCCATTTTCTAAAAGTAGGGCTTAGGGCAGGTTTTTTTTAATTTATTTATTTATTTTATTTTTTTATAAACATATAATGTATTTTTATCCCCAGGGGTACATGTCTGTGAATCGCCAGGTTTACACACTTCACAGCACTAACCATAGCACATACCCTCCCCAATGTTCATTACCCTACCCCCCTCTCCCAAAACCCCTCCCCCCAGCCACCCTCAGTTTGTTTTGTGAGATTAAGGGTCACTTACGGTTTGTCTCCCTCCTGATCCCATCTTGTTTCTTTTATTCTTTTCCTACCCCCCAAACCCCCCATGTTGCATCTCCACTTCCTCATATCAGGGAGATCATATGATAGTTGTTTTTCTCCGATTGACTTATTTCACTAAGCATGATACCCTCTATTTCCATCCATGTCGTTGCAAATAGCAAGATTTCATTTCTTTTGATGGCTGCATACTATTCCATTGTGCATATATACCACATCTTCTTTATCCATTCATCTGTTGATGGACATCTAGGCTCTTTCCATAGTTTGGCTATTGTAGACATTGCTGCTATAAACATTCAGGTGCACGTGCCCCTTCGGATCACTACGTTTGTATCTTTAGGGTAAATACCCAGTAGTGCAATTGCTGGGTCATAGGGTAGCTCTATTTTCAACTTTTTGAGGAACCTCCACGCTGTTTTCCAGAGCGGTTGCACCAGCTTGCATTCCCACCAACAGTGTAGGAGGGTTCCCCTTTC